>JAHPZR010002137.1:25000-32500 GCA_019787425.1 Platygyra sinensis
AATCCAGTTTTACAGGTAGGCAGTTTTACAGGACTACCTCACAACAAGCAAAAAAAAATATTTGTCATGTTTCCCTGACACTTCCGAACTGTAAATAAATAAATAGATAAAAATAAATAATTAACAATTATTCTTTGAAATCGAGGTAAATATTCTGCCACTATTCACCGAGATTGAGAAGAATAATTGTTTTAGTATATACACAGGAAGTGATCTCAACAGCATTTCAGGAGGAAACCATTAAAAATCGATTTAATTGGCCTCTCAATTCATGCTCGGAAAACGTGCAAGCTGTACAAAGCATGAGCGAATTCGCGAAACTATTTACAGAATCTTTGAACATGGAAAATCTATAGTTAATCTTCGAAAAAACCTCGTGACAGTCTAGAATAATGGTCCTTAAACACCGTTCAAATCAGTGTGAATAAAAAAGTATGCTTTAATCAAAAGTATGCTCTATTTTTGTTTGGCTTACGCATTATTCACTCGGTAGGGGGTGAATAATGCTCATTAGGCAGAGATAGCGAACCAATCAGATTGCTTAAAACACCAAGATCACTGAGTGTGTATATACTAATTTACTTTATTTATGTGTCAGAGTCTTTAGCACTACTGTAGTAACTGATGACACTGAAATGAGCAAACAAATTTTGCAAATTGAAAATCCCAACTGGCTGGAGGCTGGCCAGTAGGCTATTTACAAAGTAAGAAGGAGTTAAATCTGGGATCACCACACACAAATCCATTCCGTTGCAGGGAAGAAGATTTGAACCCGGGACACTACGGATTACAAATCCAGCGCCCTTAAACCATTAGGCCACAAACACATTTTACCCCCCGCAAAGTTTCCAGAATCTCATTTACCGGTGCAAAAGAGTGTTTGAATTGTAAGAAAAATGGTCAAAGTGTCGAATAGAAAGAGTTCGTTAATGGTCTTCTCATTAACAATTGCTGTTAGCCTTTTCTTAGTTGGTCGTGTAACTTACTGTAGGTTTGTTTCCAAAACTACGATCGGAAAATTAATTTTCGAGTGATTGATTTGGGCGAGTTTCTCAACTGAACTGTTTCTGCAGTGCTTTGTTTTCGATACACCGGATAATTTGTGGTTGTGAATTTTGCCTTTTGAGAGGGTTAGCCGGATAGACAATGCGATATGGGGACAATCTGTAACAATCACTTGGTTTATATATCATCCCACTTCAACTGGTCATAAAGGAAATGACGCGATCCTGACTGAAGCGAGCAGTTTGTAATTCAGTGGTAATTTGCCACGGCAGTTATTTAGCAAATTCCTTTTTCGCACTTCAAGTAATTTGAAAAAAATCTAACAGAGAAGTAAGAAAAACAAACAAATAAATCAGCAAAACAATATACGGGAGATTTACGTGTTAAATGATAGGGTCGACCTTACTGTCTTGTGTCTTCTCATTTAGCAGCTGGTGAAATTTCCGAAAGGTTCCAGAACAGGATCAATGGCCGGATCTAGGTGAGGGGCCCAGGCCGGGTGGCCGTTCCCCTCTCCCTCTTAATTTGAATAATAAAAGAAGAATCCACAGAAAGATGAAAAGCCAGCAGGGCAAGCAAAACAACCTCCTCCCCCCCTCCCCGACCCACCTAAGCTCAAGGTCTGTATCTGCCACTGAGGAAAACAAGATTTTTGTGGGAGGGGGGGGGGGGGGGAATGCTACGTTTCGCGGAATATTTGTTCTTCCGTTCCTTCCTCAGGGGCACCCAGCGGATCGTTTTGGTAAATTATCTGTTCGGAAGGCCTTTAATCCCCTCTAATTTTCTTGAGATAATTCTCGCTTCGAACTTTCGTGATATGAGAAATTTAATGTATGTTGTTTTCGGATTGTTAAAAAAGTCGTTTTGGGTACGGTAAAAAGGTTAGCTATCATTTTCGGAAAGGCGATAAGACCTAAGGTTTTCGGGAAATGAACAAAAGAGCCCTAATAAATTCGAGAATACTCAAATTCCCCTAGAATAACCGAACAGATAAAATTTTTTTAGTGCAACCTAAAATTAACCTACGGGGCTTTAAAAGTACTCCAGATAGC
This sequence comes from Platygyra sinensis, assembly GCA_019787425.1. NCBI lineage: Eukaryota > Metazoa > Cnidaria > Anthozoa > Scleractinia > Merulinidae > Platygyra > Platygyra sinensis. Next base: position 27,058 of record JAHPZR010002137.1, read on the forward strand.
CTGAAACAGCGTTTAAAAGCATTTGAGATTAAACGGTGGTTGGGTGCCCCTGCTTCCTGTACTACAAGCTGATGGGCTTTGGCCGAAGCACGTGAGTTCTGTGCTGCTCTAACCAAATTCGATTAATTGCAACAATTGGAGAAAGCAAAATTTCGTTGCCGGCTCACAAGAAGAAAGAAAGCTTTGAGGAAAGCCTGCTGTAAACATTTAACAAAAATATTGAAAAGAGATAGCTGCGCTGTGACATGAAACACGAACACATAGATAAACGATCTATTTTTAGGTTAGCGTTATGTCCTGCATAAGTTTTTGGGGAGGAAAGTCAATTTTTGTGGCATTACGTCATGCTGATCGTGACAGACATCTCATCCTTTTGTCTTGGAAAGTTATGCTAAACCCGCCCGATTGTCATCTCACTGTTTATAAAGGCAAATGCCTTCTGCGTTAGAGCGAAGTTTATTGCACTTGTAAACAAGCTTATTTTCTCGAATTTTGCTGTTTTCAGATCACCTCAACATAAGTTTCCGCCTAAAAAGTTCAAACAGCTGCACACAGACCATCCTGCTTTGCCGTACCGTGACAACTTCGGATTGAATTTCAAATAATTTATCACAAAATTTCGCCTGTTCATTCGCTCGGTCGCCTAGATCACGGGTATAGTTGTTTGTGCGACGTTTACAAGGCGGCCATTTTGTGCTAGTTCCTCAAAGCAACGGTAAGCTCAGTTATTGATATTTTTTGCTAACCCCTTGTTGACTCCGATATCGACTCAATTCGCCTGATATTTCACCGACGGGTAAATACGAGGTTATTCATTGCCTTGTATGCTGATTCTATTCTTCGCTTACTGACTTACCACCGTATTTGTCATCAAGAAAATTGAATGAACTCGACATATTCTCATACTATCTACATCTTTTCCTAGAGCCCAGCCATAAATTGTCAAGAATTCTCAACTCAACCATGGCCAGAATCCATCTGTTTATGTGTAGTTTCCTTATACCTTCTGTACTTTCAACTACGACTATGAGTAAGTACTTGTCATTAGAACTATTAATTCAACTGTCCACTGCACTTTTGAACATTATTAGTATACTCAGAAGGAACCTGATCTTATTTTAGCTATTTCAGCGCGTTTTATTTCAACTTAAGTATCGGCCATTCTCAGCGTGAATTTATGATTTTGGGGGATATCACATAATCACCGAACACTAAACGAGTTTATTTTGAATTCAGTATGATTTCATCTCCGGAAGTAACGCAATAATACTGTTGAGTATGTAAATTTGGTATATTATGAAATCTTTCATGTAGATATGACTTGTTTTCTCGGGGAAGCAATTGAACTATCACTGTTCTATTCGCTGATACTATGATATATCTGTTCCTAACCTGGCATTTTGTAGGAATTATCGCATCCGTGTATGTGAAATAATTTTGTTATTTCACAATTGAACAAATAGTCAGCAACTTGTTATCTCTACACCAGTTAGTTAATCTTGCTCGGAGAATGTCTTTGATGGGAAAATAATTTATTTTCAGTATTATTTATAATAGTTACTCAACGATCGGTTTTCCCATGAGATAAGATCAAAAGGAGATCGTGGCGCACAAATAATCAGCCATTTGGCCGTATCTTGTGTTGACTTTCTGTTGATGAACTCTGTACTGTTGCGTAACAAAACACGGGGCGCAATATCTCACAAAAAAAGTTTTGAGTTGTTTTGTCCAGCGGGAAGGGAATACCCGGTAGGCTGAAAGCCCTCCCCCCTCGAAATAAAACCTGCTACTGCCCCAAAATTTAGACAAGAAGGGCACACGTAAATAGTGTATTAACATCATTAGGAAAATTGGATACTGTCATCGAAAGAATTCTCTATGTCAATAAGCTTTTATAGTCCAAGTTTTGGTACAAGCTTTCTCCCGTCTACGTTATAGAGGACACTGTCTCTTCGGTGGAGATCAGTGATGTCCTTTGAAATGGCTGGACCGAGAGATTTGTTCATTTTATCTAAGATGATGTAACTGATAATAAAGTTCCGAACAGTTGTATTTTCCGAATAAGATTAAACTTACTTTGCGGATGGTCGAGAAAAAATATCAAAGTTATTCTTTATTCACCACTTCGTTGCCTTCAGTATAATCCTATTTTTGCGGATTTAATGTTAAGCCCGTATTGAGGAAATAATTGTCTATTTTATGGATTATCGTTTAAAGAGGGAAGTGGATTGAGGATTATTTTAAGACAAGGAATAAGCCATGATTTTTCTTTCTAGAGGTTCCAAAGTACAACCGTGATCTGCACCGGTTTTGCTGATTGAAGGTCAAATACAAATCTCTCTGACACTCTTTATTCCGCTTCCGGAAGAATTGCAATGTGAAGTTCGATTTGAAAACTATTTTAGTTGTTATTGTTAAGTGTTTTCTGTGAAGAGTTAGGTCAGTCCACGATATATGCGAACTGAAAAGTGTACCTTATTATACTTTATTTTGAAAAGAAGTGGCAAACATCAGTACGATCAAACAAACTTGTCCTGAAAAGTCGAGACGTTAAAATGACGTCGGAATTCGAAGAAATCGGCAACTGGTTTCTACTTCCGCAAGTTCTGTATACATCTCAGACACAAGGAAGTACGATGGAAAGTTCCGTCTAGGATTTTATTTTAATTATTTCAAGGACAGTTGTAGATACGTCCCCGTGTATTATCTACAGGTCGGCACACACTAAGGGACAAGTCGCACGGACTTGTCGCAGGGACTTGCTTCGGGGACCAGTCCCATAGTGTGTACTAGTTATTTGCATTGAAATTCTAGTTGCATACAGGGACCACATTTCTGGTCCCTGCGACAAGTCCCACGAACTAAGCTGGTTTGATTTCTGGGACTAGTCGCAAAGACCAACAGTCCCACAAATAAGATAAGATAAGATAAGAACTTTATTTACGTGTCGAAATCTCTAGTGTACAACGTACGCTAATTGGGGAGACCTAAATTACCTATAGCTAAAATTACTTTAAAAACTACAAGATATGAAATTTATATGTATGTATGTATGTATGTATGTATGTATGTATGTATGTATGTATGTATGTATGTATGTATGTATGTATGTATGTATGTATGTATGTATGTATGTATGTACATTTACATGTTTAAAATGATTGGTTAATTATTGCATAATAAACAGTCTTTACATTCAATGTCCAGTAGACTATTATTATTATTTCTCGTGTCAGTACACACTACGGGATAAGTCCCTGCGACTAGTCCCTTAATGTGTGCCTAGCTTACAAGCTTATCTTTTTTACGAAGTTGAACGGTCCTAAGCGTTTTGACTCTGAATTCGACATGTAACTTGAAAAAAAACTATTATTATTATCTTTTCATATACGATTTAGCCGTTACGCCAAGTCCATCAATATCACCAACAGCCAACGCTCCTAGTGCCACTCCAACTTGTAAGTATTGTGCCTTATTAGTTTAATTTTTTGGGGTCACCTTACTTTAAATTATTTTGGCCACGTACAAAATTATCTTTATATTGAATTAAACCTGAAAATAGTAAAGAAGATAGCGAAGCACCAAAAAGTAATAATTGACCATAAAGGACCAAGACGAACCTGAAAATTTAGGCTGAACTTTTCAAGATATGGAAACCGTGACCAAGCTCATTTAAAATTAAGGAAAAACTGCGAGCTCTGTGATAAGTTTAATATATATATATATATTTCTCATTATTATATTTTTTGTATAATATATGGTAGGCCCTGGTTGTACTCAAGCTGATATTGTTCCTTAGATGATTTAATCCCTGATTGTATCTTGAGCTTCATTTACATCTCTTAAAATTCAGGGAAAACTGCAAACTCTTTGGTTACCCAATGAAATATTTGTCATTGTTTTTTATTATTATTATTATTATTATTATTATTATTATTATTATTATTATAATCAACGATAACTCAAATGTTCTTTTAGCCTTTCTTTTTAATCTTGTAATTTATTGTGATGTTTTAATAAAGTATTATTATTCTTTATTATTATTATTATTATTATTATTATGATTATTATTATTATTTTATATCTTTATACATAGCATAATAAACAGTCTTTACATTCAATGTCCAGTAGACTATTATTATTATTTCTCGTGTCAGTACACACTACGGGATAAGTCCCTGCGACTAGTCCCTTAATGTGTGCCTAGCTTACAAGCTTATCTTTTTTACGAAGTTGAACGGTCCTAAGCGTTTTGACTCTGAATTCGACATGTAACTTGAAAAAAAACTATTATTATTATCTTTTCATATACGATTTAGCCGTTACGCCAAGTCCATCAATATCACCAACAGCCAACGCTCCTAGTGCCACTTCAACTTGTAAGTATTGTGCCTTATTAGTTTAATTTTTTGGGGTCACCTTACTTTAAATTATTTTGGCCACGTACAAAATTATCTTTATATTGAATTAAACCTGAAAATAGTAAAGAAGATAGCGAAGCACCAAAAAGTAATAATTGACCATAAAGGACCAAGACGAACCTGAAAATTTAGGCTGAACTTTTCAAGATATGGAAACCGTGACCAAGCTCATTTAAAATTAAGGAAAAACTGCGAGCTCTGTGATAAGTTTAAAATATATATATATATATATATATATATATATATATATATATATATATATATATATATATATATATATATATATATTTCTCATTATTATATTTTTTGTATAATATATGGTAGGCCCTGGTTGTACTCAAGCTGATATTGTTCCTTAGATGATTTAATCCCTGATTGTATCTTGAGCTTCATTTACATCTCTTAAAATTCAGGGAAAACTGCAAACTCTTTGGTTACCCAATGAAATATTTGTCATTGTTTATTATTATTATTATTATTATTATTATTATTATTATTATTATTATAATCAACGATAACTCAAATGTTCTTTTAGCCTTTCTTTTTAATCTTGTAATTTATTGTGATGTTTTAATAAAGTATTATTATTCTTTATTATTATTATTATTATTATTATTATTATTATTATTATTATTATTATTATTATTTTATATCTTTATACATAGCCGTCCAGCCAAATTCATCAGCATCAGCGATGGTCGTAGTTTCGGATACCATTCAAGCTCTACGATAACTTAATAAAATATTTATTATTATTTTCTTTTTTTCTTTTTGTATCGTAATATATAGCCGTTTTGCTAAGTTCATCAGCATCAGCGACGAGCGTAGTTTTGAGTACCATTCAAGGTGGAAAGTATTTTTTTTGGATGGATCTCCGATTGTAAATCGAGCTGCATTTGCATACTTTTAAAATTCAGGGCAAACTTCAAACTCCATGATCTATTACAGTAAATGTTTTTAAATTTTTTTTAGTGATCATAGAATGCGGCATTCTTCTTTAAAAAAGAGTATTTTAAATTGGT
>JAHPZR010002137.1:37500-60000 GCA_019787425.1 Platygyra sinensis
CAAAATTGTGACGTCATTCAAAATGGCGCCGAAAAGGTGAACCATAGAACGAAAAAACACGGGTCAGCTTTCGCTTGCGTGCACAGGGAACCTACGCGATAACAGGCAACCCAGAAGATTAGGAAGCGTTCTTCCTTCGTCGAACGCAAATACTCTATTGGCTGCATTTTCTGAGGCATGGTATAAATAATAAGAGGTGGAGATCATGAGTGTTATGAATAAACAATAGCCTCCACTTGGCGCGAAAATATGCTAGGATATTTGTCCGCGGCAGGAGCCCATCACCTGGAGCCTCCATCTCCCATATATCGTTGAGTCAACCTTTGCGCGTATCTTTCTATTTTTAGAACAGTTTTCACCCCAGGCTAGCGTAAATTCCCAAGAAAGCATATTGCATAGTGCCTAATTGTATGTATTGTGTTGTGTTGAGTTGTGTTGTGCTGTGTCGTATTGTATTATATTGCACTGTATGGCATCAGGGATATAGTGCACGCGAATCTAAGAGCTCCGCAGTTTCTAAAAATAGAAAGATACGCGCAAAGGTTGTCTCATAGGGTTTGTATGGGAGATGGAGGCTCCGGGTGATGGGCTCCTGTCCGCGGACATTATCTGTTCCGAGAGCGTAGCTGGAGGAAAACTGTGAGGTTTTAGGAACGGGTATTGTCCGCGGACAAATATCCGCGCATATTTTCGCGCCAAATGGAGGCTATTGTATCAATTATCCTTGAAATATTTTTTCGCAACACGTGCAGTATTGAAAATTAGGGAATATCCTCGGATATTTCCCACTAAGGAATATTTGGTCACGTGACGCGTTTAGACCAATTACACACGAGCTAAAATATTTGATGGAATATCATTCCTGTTACCGTTCTTTTAGGAGCATCAGCTAAAAAGAAATTCCACGCAAGAATGACTGTGAACAGAACGTATGAATCTGATTACAGCAACGCCAGTTCTCTATTGCGTTTAAACAAAATCTGTTAGTGTAATAAGATGTACGATTCTCTTTCATGACATCCTCTTACGATTTGATATCGAATATCAAAGACTGAAAAGTCGTCTGGGTCGAGGTCTTTTACTAAAGGCTTCAGTTACATGTTGCATTTTTAGACCTTAGCTATAGTGCTGGATACACCTCTGCTTGAGATAAAACTGAGAACTGACCCTCCCCTCTCGTCTCAATTCCTCAACTCCTCCCCTGCACCTACTCTCCATTCCGCTCTTTTTGTTAAAAAAATTGTCCTTCAGGTAGAGAGGACGTTATTAATCGTTACAAGTTACAGAGATGCCGACTGCGGTGTATCTTTTTCTATTTCAGAAACTCCTTCGTCAACGACTCCAGTGGCTCCTACAAGTTCAACAAAGGCAACTGAAATTTGGGACAAAGCCATCGACCTGGCCACACCTTTGGGAACATTCATCATTGTTGTGGTTGCCGTGGCTCTTCTTCTTATCCTTCTTATTGCTCTAATATGCGTCTGTGTAAGTATTTACCGGTCATTAAACGTTTTATATTGCGGCCGTTCATTACATTCCTCCGTTTGAGTCATGACAAAAAGAATGCTGAGACAATTTTAGTCACATGCCGACGTTTTGCTGCCGCAATGGCGGGAAACTCCAAAAGAGAAAGTCATTTATTTCATTCACGTTATAGAGGGAAAATGTTTGCCTTTGGTGTGTGTAGGTTCTTTAGTTAAGAACTGAAGATAAGAACTGAGGTTCAAAACATTTACAAACAAACGCATTTGTAGGCTTATTAACTGTTTTCCTAGCCTGTTCTAGGCTCTCGGTTATTAGGGAAGAGCGGAAAAAAGAGGGTGAGCACCTCAGTCCTTCCTTGTTTTTTCTCCCGCTTGCCCCTTTTCTTTGCTCGTCCCCCAACTACCTAGAACCTGGAACAGACTACTGTTTTCCTTTTGGGAAGCAGTGATGGCGCAGTTGTCAGTGAGAGCGCTCGCTTCCCACCAATGTGGCCCGGGTTCGATTCCCGGACCCAGTGTCATGTGTGTGTTGAGTTTGTTGTTGGTTGTCACCTTACTCTGAGGGTTTTTCTCCTGGTTCCCCGTTTTTCCTCCCTCCGCAAACAAAAAAAACAAAACAAAACAAAACAAAAACAAACACCTCCAAATTCCAATTTAACCACGAGCGACGACCCGTAAAGAAGCCAGCTTAGGCTGTGGCTTCCTTTGAAAATGTTGTAATAATTATATTAAAGTTATTTTATCTCACCTTTTCAGTGTAAATACGCCAAACTAAAGAAGAAAACTCGCTTTCCCGAACACATGGCGATCAATGATTCTGAGTGGATACGAAGCAGCGACGACCTTCTCATGTGGGAAAGAAATCTGCGCGCTTCAGAAGTTAAAACTACAAACGGCGTTTCGAGCAGACCGGTCAATGAGAGGCGAACTGGAAACTGATGCTTCGGTTACATTTGAAGTGAGCAAATATTTTGATTTGTATCTTGCACACGAATGCACGATTAACAACAATCCTATTGAAGGAAAGAGTATCCTTTAATGTCACTAGAGGACTGAAGCAATGACGACGTCGACCCCGACGCCTAGTAAAAATTAAATTTATATTTTATCTTCAAATTTCGCAATTGTCTAGATCTATTCAGAGCGTTTATTGGTCTCGGAACTTGCTAAAGCTAAATATGTTATTGTAGTGCCAGCGTTTAATTCCAAATAATTTTACAGAACATTAAAAATACGTAGAATTTAGTCAAACTGGACGGCAATGAAATGTACAAAGACATATAACGATCGTGCACAGCTATTGACTCAGTTTTGTTTGGTGACGTTCTTGTTGGCTTTGCCGTCGTGTTGGACATTCAAAGACATTTTACTTTTGTTGTTTTCTGTCATTGTTAGGTCACAGAACAGACGAGGAAAAAGTTACGATGGACGCTAACAAAGTGGAGTCAAAAAACAAACTTGAAAAGTCAGAGTAGATGCTTCTTTTACAACTCTAGCGTGATATATTTAGAGTATAATTTTCAAATGCAAACCTGATTTTCACTAGAAACTCAAGCAGAAGCGCAAGCACGAGAGGTCAATTAATAAAAGCCATTATTTCATCGTGAAACGGGCTCGATGTAGGCATAAGCGTCCGCGGCAAAATCGTCTTTGTTTCCCTGTGCTTGCGTATGCATGCACTCCCATTTTCCTTGTAAGAACAAATTCTCCCATGCTTTTGATTATGCTTAAGTTCCTCCTTGGCCTCCTTAGCCTGAGTCGCTATCTATTATTATTATGATTATTTCCTTTTTTAGGGCCTCGTTTAAAACGTTTTTAAAGGGGCTCAGTCACGTTTGAAAAGCTTAGCTAAACTTTTCAAATTCATTGTTTGCAATCCGTGTCAATCTTCTCCATCCTTAACCATCCTTGTTCCTTTATGGTTTATTATTATCTCTTTGATGTTTTTCTATATTTATAAAGTGTTATTTCAATGTTTCCTTCAATTTAACGGTTGTATTTTCGGCTGTTCAAAATGACTCAAGATGCCGTGACTGAGCCCCTTTAAGTATCAGTACCACTTTGTTTATTTTCCGTTACATTGAGGAATGGAAAAGATTAAGAGACCGTCGAGTGGTAAACGGTTTCACAGACTCGGTACAGCTTCGATGCAGATAGACAAATGTAAATATTTCCTTGTGGTTTGTTGGGTTCGAGAAAATACTAGTCATTTGGTGCGTTATCCCCTTAAACTGACTTTTTCGATGATGAAGTTTTACTAAAGTGATTATAAACTAATTTTAATAACAATTATTGTATGAATGAGATATAGCAACTATTTTATATAGAAATTTTATATCAGATTATATTAATGATATTGCCTTACTGGATTAAAAAAAAAGTTGAAAGATAATTATATTAGGCATACATAATTCGTTTAGTATTAGTTTGCGCCTATCCGGTTATAAAGCCCCGGCCAAACGATCGCAACGTTTGGGCGCAACGCAACCCAACATTATTTGACGCTGTATGTTGCGTTTGGTCACCCTGTTGCGACGTGTTGCGACGTGTTGGGTATTGAAAATTGAACAAGTGCGCATGCCTGGGCGAAATATTGTTGCACCGACCTGGCCAAACGACTACAACATCATGCAAAATCGGCAATTGTTACATGAAAAATTTGACCATTTTCAAATTTGAGCTAACAGCACCCAACATGTCGCAACACGTCGTAAGAACATGGCGAAACGCACGCATCATGTTGCTCCCAACAATGTTGCGATATGTTGCGTTGACATGTTGCAATCGTTTGGCCGGGGCTTAAAGGCAGGTTTTCACTAGCGCATAAGCACAAGCCGACATACGCAGAAGCAGTAAGATGTTGATAATTAGCACCTTTTGTTCGAAATTTCCCTAATAAAAGGCGCTGATTATCAAGATCTTACTGCCTCTGCGTATGTCGGCTTATGCTTATGCTTATGCGCTAGTGAAAACCAGCCTTAATAGCTAGCCAGCTACAGATTACAATGTCACTACGGGTTATGTATGTTACAAGTTACAAGAATGGAGCAACAAAATATGAAAGCTAAAGTAGAATCGAAATGATTTCAGATGGCTTATAGATTAAAGGCGACCAGGGTTATTAATGTATGGTAACAGGACTGAGTGGAATCCAATCCAGTCAGTAATCATACGAGTGATAAACAAAATCGGACGACCGCGAAGCTGGAGTCCGATTTGTTGATCACGAGTATGATTCCAGACTGAATTGGACTACACGATGTCCCGTCACCAATTAATCATAACAACTACAATTTCTTCACAACGGTAAAAGTTCATTTCAAAAAAAAAGAAATGATAATAATACTCATTTTTAAATATCATAAATAAAAATATGGATAACAGCTTGAAAAATGGCTGTTAAGTTCTTTTGAAAACAGTCAGCGGAGACTAAGCCTCCACAATTTTACAAAACGAGTCTCTTGAATGGGTTATCATAGTGATTATAGCCAATGTTAGGATTGGTTGATTTAGTGGAGAGGACCTAAAGTGATTGGCTCATGCAAATGTCCGACCACAGTCAACTGTCCGATTACAACTTTGCAGATTAATTAGAGCAAAATACAATAGTTTATGCACCAATCACATTTGAGGAAATGGTAATTGTTATGATTAAGGCAGTTATAAGATTTCGAGCAGATTTATAGAATTAGTTTTTTTTAACGAAGCTGTTGTGCTGTCAGTTCCCCGGGGAATAAGTCACCACCAAATGCTATTAAAGTTTATATGCTGGGTTACTCCAAGATGGAAATATTAAATTTCTTATTTTGTAGCTGTAAGGTCAGGTCATGGTTAATAGTGGAAATGGTTAAGAAACCCGGTTAACATCACCCTGCACATTTTTTGTTTTATGCTCATAGACTATGAAAGATTGTATAAGCGTTTTGCTACTGGTTACATTACCTCTTTTTATATTTTTCCAGGTGTTGTGCAGGTCAATCCCTACAATAGCAGTAAAACATGCAACAAAGAACTTTGCCAGGTTCTTGACCAGTTCCCTTCTTTAACTATGGTCATTGAGGTGTAAACTGTAAATACAGTAAAATGTTTTTTCTATAGGTTTTGTCTCTCTTATGGACTTAGACTATCAGTTTTAAATGATAAGCAAAACACATTAAACTTGAAGTTAAGCAAAGTAGATGTTTTTCACATGTACTTTGATGCTTCGACGAATGACAGGTCGTATTTCCAATGCATAGAGGCTCATTTTAGTCGGGTTAGCCAACATAATGTTAAACCTCTCTCGTTTTGTAGTCATATAGAAAGTTTCCGAATAACTTGGATACACGAGGTAGAGGTAGTTTTAGTAATGACATCGTCACGTACACAATAAAGAACAGTACATGAACTGAAATGCCTCAGAGAAGATATTATTACATGTAGTTACACTTTTAGGACAATTTTAAAAACGTTGGTACTGTCATGGACCGGTTTATTGTGGAGGATGTCACCATAAGGTTCAGGACAGGCAAACCAGGTCTCTAAGTAAGTTTTATCATAATTATTGTAAATCCTCGAATTAGCACCTCCCCTCAAATAAGCGGCCACTTCGAGTAAGCGCCCCACCTATTGGACAAAATTTAAAATCATCGCCTCCCCTCCCCCTGTTTTACGGAAGAATGCTGACACCACAGAGGATGTATAGTTTTGGTCGTATTCAATCACAAGCGAGTAATTATCGACTCAATCAAGCTCTGCACATTGACGGTCACAACGGATTGTAGTGAAGATCTGCTGACCCATTTTAAAGCCCAACCAAAGTTTAGTCCGGCTGAAGCCGGTTTATATTACGTAGAGAAAGAGTATCACTCTAAGGGTCTGACGGGCACAAAGAAACCGATATCTGACCACTATTTGGGGAAAAAAGTGAAAAGCGCTCCTCTCGATTAAGTGCCTTCCTTCAAATAAACGCCCCCCCCCCCCTACCCCCACCCCCCTCTTCTCCTGAATTTTAAATAAGCGCCCCCGAGTGCTATTTCGAGGATTTACGGTATACCGTCTCGGGTTTCAGAAATAGACCGCGTCATACAAAATATGCGCTTTCGCCGGTTGTTTGTTATTTACATTATTGTCTTTGTTAAAATGTTTCTTCATCTTTGAACCCATGATTCTGGTGTACCCATTTTTCGTCAATTGTAATTTTTGCCTCGACGTCTTCGTGTGAAGGAGCTTGTATGCTGTCGCTGCTCCCACTGGTGTATGGCCTAACATTAACTGAGTCTTCTTTGAGCTCCTTGATCCTTTTCTCTGTGCTTGAGGTTGTGGAGTCGTTGGTTATGCACTCATAATCACTGTTGGCGTAGTCATTAGGTAGGATGCTGCCATCCTTGTGGGACAAACTACCTTCTCTACTGCTGCTGCTGTGCACAGTTTCGTATGCACTTGCTCCATATGAATCATCTTTGAAGTCAGTTCTTCTTTCTTCCATCCTTAATATTACAGGTTTTGATCCCGGTTCTGGGCAGTCAGTGTACAGATAGCTGAGGTAACCGTTGGCCCTCGTAACCTGGTACTTGCTCCTTCCACGCAATCCACCCCGCTGTTTAGTCAATTTTACCTAAAGAACATTCAAAGCAAACTTGTGGTAAGAATTACCTTGACTGAACAAAGCCGAATATCCCTTCTCATGACTGTTTGTGGAACGGCATTACCGTAATAGCCCTCCTCGCTGGTGCGCTCACTCAATCGCCCTCCACCCAACTCACTATATAGCATGATATGATATGACAAGCTATGCAAAGAACAAAGCACTTCGACATGATACAGTGACGTATAAAATAAAAAAAAAGAGAAAGAAAAACACGCTGTCCACCGACAGGGTTCGTACAGGTCACGCAAAACCTCGAAAGTCATGGATTTAATTATTTCAATTTCCAGGCCTGGGAAGTCATGGAATTCAAGTGAAGCTCATAGAAAGTCACAGAAAGCCACTATGCTTTCCAAAAATAAAAAAGCAAAAAGATAAAAAAATTGACAAACTAAAAGAGGAGTCAGAAACAGTTATAGAAATAGACACAAGGACAAATCAGTTTTGCATTACAATTTCAGACGTTAATTTTTGCAAGGACCACCGTGACAAAACAGAAGTACCGGAGAGGATTAATCAGCTATAAGTTGAATAATAGACGAAAATTAGCAAGGCTGATTACACAGTATATTTAACAATTATTCCATTCGCACTTGTTGAATAAGAGATGATAGATAGCCAACGAGGCGCGTAGCGCCGAGTTGGCTATAATCATCTCATATCCAACAAGCGCGAGTGGAATAATTGTTTTATTAAAAACGCCCCCAAAATATAGAAAACTATACTACAATAAAAATAAAAGGCCCAAAAATTCACGCATACGCTCGTCATTTTTGTAGGTCATGGTATAATGGCTCATATACCATGATGGCTACGCCAATGAAAACTCTCGAATTGCATTATCCAATGATCCAGTTTTTAATAAATACCCATACTGTCTAATCAGCCTGGCTAATTTTCGTCTATGCATTATTATGCTGGAAAATACGTTAAATAAATGATTGTTTTGATACTTAACTTTTATCATAGAAATCTCGAATAGTTCATGACAGTCATAGAATTTTAAGAGCTTCAAAGAGTTTGAACCCTGACCGAGATGGGAAATATAGGGCGGAAGATAATCAGGTAATCCAAAAATAAACTACACTTTTGCAAGAACCTGTTAGAACCTTTAAGCTGAACACTCCATTATGCTTTTATTTTGCCTCATTACCTCGTTTTCAAACCCGGAAGCTACCCCTTGGTTTTTAAGCTACCAAAAGTTTCTCCAGCCTGAGGGTTCAATGGAACTTATTTTCATGTACTCGCGCCTGATACACGAACATGCACATGTGCGTCATCTTTCCTTCTCTTTTCAATGTAGCAAAATAACCAACACACAACTTTGACTTTTGTCGATGTATCTTGACCATGAATACCTGAGTTATTGGAGTAAAGCTAAACAAACATGTACTATAGACTATTATAGGTTACTTACCAACAAAGAGCAAATTATCAGCGACATAAAGAATACCAGGATACCAGAAACAATAAGGATAATTATCCATCGCTCAATCGATTTGTCGTCCTTTGTCGACAGGGTTGTGGCTAGAGTAGTTGAAGTCGTCGCTTCTCTTTCCTGGACTTGAATGTTTGTTAAAGGTAAATCCAGAACACCACTATTATTCGCCTCGATGAGCGTTCTTTCTACAATATCCTCGCTTACTTCCGTGCTATTTTTCACAAACACGACAAGGTCAACACCAACACTACCCTTCCAGAAGCGTAAAACGTTCAAGGAAAGAAAGCCATCGAGTGTTATCAATACTGTGGTAACGTGTGCTTTAATTTTAGAAGCAAGAGCTTGGAATTCTGGAGTATACGAGTACTCGTAGTGCGACGTCCAAGTCATTTTCAATACCATGCTGACGTCAAACTGCTTTGGACTCACGGGTGGTGGTCCTGTCGAGTGACTGACCGTAGCCACAAGTGCAGTTGCTGCAGTTCCAAACGTTTTTGTCCTATCAAGGCCGATGCTAGAGGTAATTCTACCAGTAAATGGTGGTGTTTCTTGTGAAGGCGAACTTTGTGTTCGAATACTGTCCAGAGTTTCTTTGGTTGTCGAAAATGAAGTCCTTATAGAGTTACCAGGAAGAGTATTTGTCCTTACTGATCCAAAAGGAAGCTCCGTCGCTTTTATGACTTGCGAGCTGGTTGTAAAGACTGAAATACTAGATGTTTGCTGTTGTTTGGTATCCCTTGTGGAAGAGAGCTCTGCTGCAAAACTCAAGTTTCTATCAGTGGAGTGACTGGGTACTTTTATGATGGAAGCATGGGTGGATGATTTGTCATGCATATTGACTGACACACCTTTTGAGGGCTTTTGTGTTGTTAGTACCAGCACAGACGTTCTAGAAACACCAGGGCTCATAATGAAGGGTGTAGACGACGATGCGTCTTTTATCGAGGTTGTTGTTGCAGAGAGATGTTGAGTAATTGTCAATTTGTCTGACGCGTCTTTAACAGAGCCTTTACTTGCAGAGTCGTTAATCATTCTTGATGGAGATTGCATACTGAGTATTGGAGAACTGGAAATTATATTCTCCTCTGTTTGATAAATAGAGGTTACTACGCTCGCTGAAGCATTACTAGATGAAAGTAGCCTCCTTGAGGTTTTGGCCTCAGCTAAAATGCTCTTTGCTGTGATCGCCTGAAAAGAAGTGAACACTGGAGCACTCACTCTTGTGACATAAACTTCTGTTGTTAACAGCTTATCGGAACTGTTCGGGGTACGTTCCAACAAAGCGGTTTTGCTGAGAATGTTAGGCAAAGAAATGTTATAAGAGGGTACTGTGAAATAGACTTGTGAAAGAATATCTGTACCTTGGTACATCTTAGAAATCAAAGATGTTTTGGTCACAGAATAAGAGATGGCGGGTTTGAAAGAGGCTGTTGGTAATGATGATCCAAAAGTGCTAAAACTTGCAACACTACTTGTTGTGGGACGGATAACTGATCGCACACCTGAAGAGGTGATCGTGTGTGTCAATGAGGTTATGCTCAGGGCAGATGATGTAGATGTGTTACCATGGGAAATTGACAAACTCATCCTTGTAGACAGGTTCAACGTTTGAACCACGTTGAGCGTTTTCGACTCAGGTGACAAATTGTGACTGGTATTTAGCTGAACTTTTGGTGTACTAGTCGTTATTGACATTGAGAAAGCAACTGTCCTTGGATAGGATTCTAAAGATTTTCTGCCCTTTGTGAAGCTTGGCGGCGCAGATACGTCAGACGATCCATTTCCTCCACTTGGTAGTGGAAAAGGAGATGATTGTCCAACCATGGGTGTCACAGAAAAGGACTTCTTACTTCCTTTAGTATGGAAAGATGGGAGTGTCGTCTGTGTCAAGCTTCCATGTGTTATCGTTGTCCGTAAGCTCCTACCATTGCTGAAGTTGTGTGTTGCTGTTTGTGCTTCAGATTTGCTCCCTGAGCCATCAGTTGTTGCTATGGTGACATGCATCTCGGAGCCCGATCTATTTTCTTCTTTCGATACCAACTTGTTTGAATCTCGAGAAGTAGACTGACTTAAGACTGATTTTAAAGGATGAGATATCATGCTGATGAGCGATGCAGATTTTAGGCTCGTTGTGCTGCCGGAAATAATATTTGAGCTTTTATGTATTGGAATATTTCCTGTCTGCCTGTCTTGGCTGTCAGACACGCTTCTCCAAGTAATACTTTGGCTTGTCGTTTGTAGCAATGACTTATCGATGACAGCAGAAGTATGACTTGATGTTGTAGTTGAAGATAGTGATGACGATGAAGACGAACATGCTGTTATTGCTACCGATTTTGTTGCTAAGGCCATACCAGTGTGGTTAACAATGGTTGTCGCACTACCTTCTATATGTGAAAGCAGATTAGAATTATTACCCACTGTAAAGAAATGTTGAGGTGCTATAGAGGTCTTGGTCGCTACTTCATGTGTACTGTTGAATATTAAAATCTCACTTGTTGTCGTCGTTGTGCTGGTCATAGCAGAAATATACCTTCTTGATGTCGGCATCGTTTGTAGCGCTGACTTATCGATGACAACATAAGTATGACTTATTGCTGTCTTTGAAGATAGTGATGACGATGACGACGACCACGCTGTTATTGCTACCGTTTTGGTTGCTAAGGTCGTACCAGTGTGGTTAACAACAGTTGTCGCACTACCTTCTAAATGTGAAAGCAGATTTGAATTACTACCCACTGTAAAGGAATCTTGAGGTGCTATAGAGGTCTTGGTCGCTACTTCATGTGTACTGTTGAATATTACCATCTCACTTGTCGTTGTACTGGTCATAGCAGAAATATCACTTCTTGATGTCGGCAGTGAGACAGCCCTCGAAAATAGTTCGATAGATGATGAGTTTGGAACAAATGATGCGCTCACGGAGCTAGCAGTTAGTGGATTCGATGACTCCGCTTTAGACGTTACTGATAATGAGTGGGCGACCTGAGTTGAAGGGAGCAAAGTTATCAGCTGTATGGACATATCTTTGTTTTTCGATATTGCCGTGTGTGTAAAATGTGCTATAGAATTATCATCTGAGGCTGCGAGTGCTTCATCACTTGCTGTAGATATCTGCGGAGCAGTGATCAAAGAGTGGTTGTTGGTCATACTCAAAGACCATGAACTTATTCCTGTTTCCTGATTCGTATTCGTATCTGTCAAGACGGTTGTAGTGATTCCTGCCGTTGAGGCTTCAATTAACGGCGTTGAATCTTCTTGAAATGTTCTTTTGTTTGACCAATGAGAGACTTTAGTAGGACTATGGGAAGCTTGGATCAAATTTGCGTCTGAAGAATTTGCAACAGTGATATAAGACGCCTCATATCTCGTAACGTGAGGAGTATGCAGACCAGTGTCAATAGTAGAGATGACCGTTGAAGGTGGTTTGATGGGCGTTTTAAGGAGCTGCCCCACTGTAGTTTGTTTGTAGTTAGTAAGAGAAGAAAGTCCATTTATTCCTATGAATTGTAGACAAAATGAGAACAACTCAGGTTTGAATACTCCACAGCATAAACACATAAATTTAGTTTTGTTGTTTGGCCGTAGGTATGTAATGAAAGAATTCAAAGGTTTTGTTAAGCTTTCCCGCAGGTCTTTTTGTCCATTCTCAGACATAGAACACGTCACGTGCAATTTCGCATTTCACCATGTTTATTCAGTGACGGTATACTTCTAGGTTTGTCCGCTTTCCAGGTTTACTGTTTTTGGTTGGTTCAAAGCAACTGTGGTTAAAATAAAGCGGCGACAACATTATTTTCTCCGTTATGCTCAGGGACATATAACACGAAATCGATTTGACGCATTTATGACTTCAATTGAGGAAGGTGACAGTTTTTTATTATTATTATTTTACTTTTTAGTGTAACTTAAGGTGGCTCAAAACAGTTTTCAGCACATTCAAAGACTTAGATTTTGATGTGTCATTATAACCTCTCTTTATCAGTTGATGCTACAATCATGGTATCAAAAAACTGCCCAATCATTGGTGAACACGTTGGTATTATTTTCGTGACGCAATAGGTTACCATAGCAACACTATGGCCTGCTAAAAACACCCTTAATTTTAGCTTTAAGTGCTTATATTTCAAAAACGGCACGGTGAAATTTTTTCTTATTATAGAATTTTGATAAGCAGGATAAGATGCAACTTTTGGCAAAGTTTGAAAAAATTCTGTACATGGGGTTCAGAGCCACCTTAAATTTTCGAAAATTTAAGGTGGCTCTGAACCCCATGTACAGAATTTTTTCAAACTTTGCCAAAAGACGCATCTTATCCTGCTTATCAAAATTCTATAATAAGAAAAAAATTTCACCGTGCCGTTTTTGAAATACAAGCACTTAAAGCTAAAATTAAGGGTGTTTTTAGCAGGCCATAGTGTTGCTATGGTAAGTTATTGTGTAACGAAAATAATACCAACGTATTCACCAATGATTGGGCAGTTTTTTGATACCATGATTGTAGCATCAACTGATAAAGAGTGGTAATAATGATCCATCAAAATCTACGTCTTGGAAAGTGCTGGAAACTGTTTTGAGGTACCTTAAATTCATTCCATCTTTTCTAAGCAAGTCTGTTACTAGAGTCGATCGCTTTTCAATACTTGTGCATATCTTCACAACTGGTGCAACTACGAAGTTATAAATTTAAATATAATCTTGATATTTTGCGAACTAACAAGCTAAACAGAAAACCAGGACGTTATTTGAGCACTAAGGGAAACTGATATCGCTAGTTTCGATCTGTCTGTCAGTAGTAGCCTGTTCCAGGCTCTCGGTCAGTGGGGACGGATCGGAAAG
Source organism: Platygyra sinensis (assembly GCA_019787425.1). Lineage (NCBI taxonomy): Eukaryota > Metazoa > Cnidaria > Anthozoa > Scleractinia > Merulinidae > Platygyra > Platygyra sinensis. Next base: position 50,891 of record JAHPZR010002137.1, read on the forward strand.
AAGCGCGGGACGAGCGGGAACAGGCTATGTCAGTAGCAACAGCAGGTCCTATTATGCTTTTAAGAAACACTCATTTGTTTTGAGTCACTTGCAAACAATCGTGAAGACACGTGCAAATAACATGATGGAAATAGAAAGGGCGGCGTGTACGAGATAACCACACAGTAAATTTCAAGGAGTTAAAATAACACCTTGAGTAGAGTTAAATTTACTCCCCAAGGTGGAGTTATTTTAGAGGAGTTAGAATAACTCTAGAAAAGGAGTTATTTTAACTCAAAATTGGAGTTATTTACTGGTCGTGGAGTAATCTAACTCTGCTTAGTGGAGTTATTTTTTGTGGAGTTATTTTAACTCTAAAGGAGGGTTAAATCTAACTCCTACTGGGAGTTACATTTCAGGAAGGAGTTATTTCAATTCTTTATAGGGAGTTAATATACCTCGCTTTTGGAGTTATCTTATAGGGGTTAGTTTTACTCTGGCTGAGGAATTACTTTAACTCGCTTTTGGAGGACTTTTGTAGGGGTTATTTTAGCTATTGTTTGGGAGTTAAAATAAATCTTTATTGGGGATTGCTTTAATTTTCGCCTTCTTCTCTACACGGCCAACGCCATACCGCCCTTTTGCGTTCGCGAGGACTAAACGCTCTTCCTAGTGAGAAAAAGCCCACTTTCGTTTTCTGTTTTTAATTGTACCACATCTCTGTAGTGGAACAGTCGTAAGCCAAGCTTACGTGACGTGTTTAGCTCGGTTTATTTTGGTTTGGGAAAGAGATAAACTGAACCTTCAGTACATCCTCCGCTCATTTGTTCATTCTACAACGTGCGTGAAATATTTATAGACTTCATATGGATCGAAAGTCGGCACCGATCTACAGGTAGTCTGCGGGCTCTCTCTATTTTGCTCGGATGTCCTTCTTGGCCTTGGGGAAGAACTCAAAACAAATGAGCGAGCGTGACATCCAAATGCAACACAGTCTAGTAGTCATGGCCAAAGGGGGCCAAAGGTCATTTCCTGTGCCCGCATGGCGCGTATGGTCTTCTTATCTTACCCATACCACCCTGGACTTTGTTAACTTTGTAAGAATCCTTAAGTTAACAGAAAACCATCAGTAGAAAAAGCCAACTTTAGGTACACTTTTATTCTATTAGTTAATTTAGAGCAAAAAAGAAGAAGACAAATAATATGCTGTCGAAATACACGTCGCTGGCTACTTTCCCCACCCTGGACCACAAGCCTTCCAATGACACGTGACATGTGATCAAATTGCATGTGATCAAAGTTTGCGCGGCGGACAGTTTTAACGGTTGGAGTGTTTATCTCTTACATTTCTTTGCGAATTGTTGCTGATATATCGGGCTATCCACGACGAAAAACGATCCAGCAGGTTAGTTTTTTACTTTTGCTTTTATTTCCTGTCGTTTCTTGCTTAACTTTTGAGATGGAGCGGAGGTTCGGTTGAAATTATAGATGTACGAAAACACTCGACGGCATTCGTGTGAACTATAACTCTTCAGTCTTGTGTGTGCTTGTACATGTTTTACAGTGTAAGCCTATGACAAACCTTTCATTGAAAAGCCTTTTAATCGGTAATGTATGAATTAAGTTACAGGCAATTAATGAAGCCCCTCAATGTGACCGTGTACATGCAACGGGTCCGAGGTGAGTCTTTGTTTTGTGAACTGACAGGTCTTGTTTTGACATTGAAAGGCCCAGGAAGTTCTACCTCGGCTGACATTTCCACAATGAATGCATCCTGACAATTATCTGCACCACAGGAGCAATTCAGAGCGCAGTTGTCGCAACAATTATGTTTAGGGAGAACATCTTTTGGCTTCTCACCAAAGGGTGCAAACAGGGTATTTCTTCTACACTGATCTGTTTTGCAATAATCTTTAACATCTTGTTCACAGTGGTTTGACAGTATTCCATTGTATAACAGAATACAAAAAGCAGGCATACCATCTCTTCCTCCTCTCCCACTTTCTTGCACATAGCATTCTAGATTTTTTGCAGGGCCCATGTGATAAATCTTCCGTACTTTCTTACAGTTGACACCCATTCCAAAGGCAACTGTTGTAATGAGGCAACGGATGTGGCCATCATCATTTGACAGGTTTTCTACAATGTGTTTTTTTACAGCTGCTGGAGTGCCTGCATGATACATTTCAACCATACGGTTTTTTGGCTGTTTGTTGCCAAGAAACAACTTTTCTCCCAAAAACAATGTAAATGTTCTAAAAATTATAGCACACTGTTTTCGGGTTTGACAATAGATCATTGATCTTTCTGTAATTTTCCCCTTCTCCCTTAGCTCGTTGATAATTTCAGCAAATATCTGTTCAAATGGCTGACTCTTGTTTATATAAACAGCACTATACTTAAGGTTTGGACGATCAGGGCTCTTTTCAATAATGGCAGTCTGTGTTCCAAGTTGAAGTGTTTCAAATATTTTTGATCGTGTTGACTTGGTAGCAGTGGCAGTAACCACAATCAGTCGTGTCTCCTCTGGGACCAGAGACCTCAGTTCTCCAAGATTTCCAAACCACTCGCGAAATGGAACACTTCTCTCCCCAGGAAGACCCCTGTAAATGAGATAACAGTTTTATGTCTTCATCTCTTATGTTGTTATAAATTAAATTACATAGTAGTATTACTAATAATTTTGTTGAAATCAGGGTAACCCAAAACCTGAAAAAGTTTTCAATTCCAGGTTGCAAGTTTGTAGTGAGTAGCAGTTGTTTTACAATAATAAAGCCATTAAACAGAAATTGTGAGTGCTAAAAACTGATATTTTAGAATTTAGCTTAGTCACTTTATAAGTAGCCTACGTGTAGCCGTACCCTCCCCCCGTTTCTCCTCGGGGGGAGGGTACGGCTACACGTAGGCTACTTTATAAGGGATAAGAATTACACCATATGCTTCGCCGTCTGGTGACTATTAAGTTTAAATTTACAGGTAGGTCAATGGCAATTTTTCTACGCCATTTACTCAATTTTGAGTGGCAAAAGATGCTGAAAGTTGGCACAAAGCATCTTCTGAGTTGCAGGGTTGCGTTATTTCAAATTATAAAAGAGCACTAACATGTTGCACTCGGATGAGATGATTGACTAGCACAAAGGTCACGATTTTGGGAAGTACATGTACATAAAAAACTGCATTAAAACATACCAATGACTAATACAGTGCGCTTCGTCTATAGCCACTCCAATGAGATGTGCCCTGAAAGATCTGTTGCTGAAAACGTCTCTCCAAGCATCCTTACTCAGGAAACTCTCCGGTGACCCATACACGTACGAATATTCACCATTTATGACTCGTTCGATGCTATAATCTTCCGAATCTTCCGTTAGCGCGATAGCTTTCAATCCAAGACCGTTCAAATATTTGACCTGATCTTGCATGAGCGCTTTCAGTGGTGAGACAATGAAAATAGTGCACGGCTTCTTCCGAAGACGCGATGCAATCACTGGAATAGACTGAAATATGACAGATTTTCCATAGCCAGTTGGCAATGAAACAAAGACATCCTTCCCATCAAAAAACAAATCTATGGCTTTTTGTTGCTCTTCGTGGAATTTCTCTATTGCAAACGTCTCGCAAACCTCTTTTATAGCTGCGTTAAAAGCTTCCCGAGTTCGTGTACATGAAGCCGACATCACGTCCGCCATTACTGCTCTCCAGTATTTGTCATGAAAACGAGGTATGTGTATTTTAGCCAATGAAAATTCTCGAAAGTATTGCTTGTCGCCTTTATCCAATAAGAAACCATTATATATTTCCATGCAAAAGAGTGACGTCACATAACACGATTTGTGTCAGCTTTTCGTAGACGTTCCCTCCCTCCCGTTTCTCCTCGGGGGGAGGGTACGGCTACACGTAGGCTATATAAATTTGTGTCTACAAGAAGTACAATTTGTGGTCCCCAGGGGTGGGAATTTGACTTATAATGGCACCCAAGGGTGGGGAAATTGACATTTGGAAACCTGAAAATGTCAAATTTCCCCTGGGTTGCCCGAATCCCCCATCCTGGGGCAAACCATTGATAGGTGCATTAGTCGTTTCGATCCGGCCAAGTCTTCAGTATCTTTCATTTCAACGGAGTGTCGCATCAGTTTATTATTTACCATAAAAAGTAACAATTTTCTTAAGCGAATCAAGATAAATGGAAGATGTATCGAATTGATTTTAGTTTGTATCGAATCGACCTTAGATGTGTATGGAAACGACCGGATACCCCGTGAGTGCTTACACAACTTTACCCATGGAATTGAAGTAGCAACAAAACTCAACAAAGACTCACCTCGGACCCGTTGCATGTACACGGTCACATTGAGGGGCTTCATTAATTGCCTGTAACTTAATTCATACATTACCGATTAAAAGGCTTTTCAATGAAAGGTTTGTCATAGGCTTACACTGTAAAACATGTACAAGCACACACAAGACTGAAGAGTTATAGTTCACACGAATGCCGTCGAGTGTTTTCGTACATCTATAATTTCAACCGAACCTCCGCTCCATCTCAAAAGTTAAGCAAGAAACGACAGGAAATAAAAGCAAAAGTAAAAAACTAACCTGCTGGATCGTTTTTCGTCGTGGATAGCCCGATATATCAGCAACAATTCGCAAAGAAATGTAAGAGATAAACACTCCAACCGTTAAAACTGTCCGCCGCGCAAACTTTGATCACATGCAATTTGATCACATGTCACGTGTCATTGGAAGGCTTGTGGTCCAGGGTGGGGAAAGTAGCCAGCGACGTGTATTTCGACAGCATATTATTTGTCTTCTTCTTTTTTGCTCTAAATTAACTAATAGAATAAAAGTGTACCTAAAGTTGGCTTTTTCTACTGATGGTTTTCTGTTAACTTAAGGATTCTTACAAAGTTAACAAAGTCCAGGGTGGTATGGGTAAGATAAGAAGACCATACGCGCCATGCGGGCACAGGAAATGACCTTTGGCCCCCTTTGGCCATGACTACTAGACTGTGTTGCATTTGGATGTCACGCTCGCTCATTTGTTTTGAGTTCTTCCCCAAGGCCAAGAAGGACATCCGAGCAAAATAGAGAGAGCCCGCAGACTACCTGTAGATCGGTGCCGACTTTCGATCCATATGAAGTCTATAAATATTTCACGCACGTTGTAGAATGAACAAATGAGCGGAGGATGTACTGAAGGTTCAGTTTATCTCTTTCCCAAACCAAAATAAACCGAGCTAAACACGTCACGTAAGCTTGGCTTACGACTGTTCCACTACAGAGATGTGGTACAATTAAAAACAGAAAACGAAAGTGGGCTTTTTCTCACTAGGAAGAGCGTTTAGTCCTCGCGAACGCAAAAGGGCGGTATGGCGTTGGCCGTGTAGAGAAGAAGGCGAAAATTAAAGCAATCCCCAATAAAGATTTATTTTAACTCCCAAACAATAGCTAAAATAACCCCTACAAAAGTCCTCCAAAAGCGAGTTAAAGTAATTCCTCAGCCAGAGTAAAACTAACCCCTATAAGATAACTCCAAAAGCGAGGTATATTAACTCCCTATAAAGAATTGAAATAACTCCTTCCTGAAATGTAACTCCCAGTAGGAGTTAGATTTAACCCTCCTTTAGAGTTAAAATAACTCCACAAAAAATAACTCCACTAAGCAGAGTTAGATTACTCCACGACCAGTAAATAACTCCAATTTTGAGTTAAAATAACTCCTTTTCTAGAGTTATTCTAACTCCTCTAAAATAACTCCACCTTGGGGAGTAAATTTAACTCTACTCAAGGTGTTATTTTAACTCCTTGAAATTTACTGTGCATCAGCAAAATCTAGATCGTGAAGTTGGGAGAGGAGAGTCCATTGTAATCCTGTCCTGGAGCCTTCGGTTGTGGTCTTCATTATCCAATCAATAACCAAAAGAAATAGCATAGGTGATAAGATGCAGCCTTGTCGGACTCCTGTCTTTACAGAGAAAGGCGGTGTTAGTTCACGATTGTGTATTACTCTGATTTGGGAATTGAAGTAGGACTGTTGTATGATGGCAATAAACTTCTCCGGGATTCCATAGTGACGGAGAATCTTCCAGAGTGTGTTGTGATCGACACTATCGAAGGCCTTTTCGAAGTCTATGAAAGTGATGTATAGTGAGGAGTTCCATTCTAGCGACTGCTCAGCTATAATTCTTAGCGTTGCGATATGGTCAGTACAAGACCTGTTCTTTCTAAAGCCCATTTGTTGGTCCCTTAAGATCTCCTCAAGGGCATCTATTAGTCTTTGCAGGATTATTTGGCTGAGGATTTTTCCTGGTACAGATAGCATGGTAATTCCTCTATAGTTGTTACAGTTTGCTAGGTCGCCCTTTTTGGGGACTTTTACAAGATAGCCCTCTTTCCAATCCTCAGGAATAGTTTCCTCCTCCCAAACCTTCTCAAAGATCTCATACAGCATCTGCGTTGAGGTGTTTAGATCTGCTTTTAGAATTTCTGCTGGAATGCCATCAGGCCCTGGAGCTTTCCCATTCTTTTGTTTCTGTATTGCTTTTGCTATTTCTTCCTTGCTGGGTTTTTCAGTGTTAACATCCAACATGAGCTCGGCTTCTGGGATGGCTATAGAGCCTTGTGGTGATGGTCGATTTAATAATTCCTCAAAATATTCTCCCCATCTCTTCAGTTGGTCTTCCTGCTTGGTGAGCGTGTTGCCGTATTTGTCCTTGATGGGTTTTGGTGCAGCGCTCTTCTTTCCTGCTAGCTTCCTTGTCAGTTCATACAGGTCTTTCATCCTGTGTTGATTTGCTGCTGTTTCTGCTTCCTTTGCCAGATTGTTAATAAACTGTCTTTTATCATGCTTGATAGCTCTTCGCACTTCCTGGTTGGCTTTGTTGTACTGTTTCTGCGCTTCCCTCCTAGCAGCCCTTGTTCTGCTGTTGCTGATCTTGTCCTTTAGCTTCCTTCTGCTCTCAATTTTGCTTAAGGTTTCTGTGGTGATCCATTCTTTGTGCTGGTTTCGCCTTAGACCTAGGATCTCGTTAGATGTATCTGTCCATGCCTGCTTCCGGTCATTCCATACACCTTCTATGCTCTGCTGTTCCTCTTCATCTGCTAGGTCTGCTAGGACCTGGTACCTGTTGTTTAGTGCAATCTGGAAAGCTCTAAGAGAGGGTGGATCTTGAAGTAGCTTGATATTGTACCTTGGAGCTACTTTGGGGTTTCTGGTGTTGTATTTCCTGAGCTTTAGCCTCAGTGTGGCCACAACTAGGTGGTGATCTGATGCCACGTCTGCTCCTCTGCACACTCTCACGTCGTGCACTGATCGCCTGAATCTCTTGCTAATGCAGATATGGTCAATTTGATTTTCAGTGTTGTGGTCTGGGGACATCCAGGTTGTTTTATGTATGCGTTTGTGTGGGAAGATGGAGCCACCAATAACCATACAGTTGAACGCACACATTTCCACGAAGAGTTCCCCATTTAAATTTATTTCACCCTCTCCATGCCTTCCCATAACTCCCTCTCTTCCTGTGTTGTCGCTGCCGATCTTTGCATTGAAATCTCCCATAATGATAAGAAGGTCTTTCTTTGGTATTTTATCAATGGTGCTCTGCAGGGTGTCGTAGAATTCCACTTTCTCCTCAGGCTCTGCGTCATTTGTTGGAGCATATCCTTGCACAATTGAGATGTTAGTAGCGGTACCATAGAATCTTGCAGTAATCAATCTTGCATTAACCGGTTCCCATCCCATCATTGTTTTGGCTGTTTCCGCTGAGAGCATAAAGCCTACTCCGTGCATGTGCCTTGCGTGGTCATCCTCATAGCCTGAATAAAGTATCGTTTGGCCAGATGCTAGCCTAAGCCTTCCGGACTTGGTCCATCTTGTTTCGCTGATACCAAGTAGACTGATTTTATATCTACTCATTTCGTTTGCAATCTGTTGAGCTTTTCCTGCCTCGAACATGGTTCTAACATTCCATGTCCCAATCTTAATGGTAGTCCTGGGTGTGAGTAGTCGGTTCGGCCTTACAGCGTCCACAGTGTGGGTTTGGCTGCACTGCGTCATTTCAATCCCGTTTGGGGTTGCCCCTCTTTCGCCCAAGACTGGTTGAGTGATACGAATTTCTGTAGACGTTTCTGTAACCATGAAAGTTTTATGAGAGTAGGGGGTTAGCCTACTGCTCAACCCCCAACCTGGAGGACCAGGGTTTTTCTGTCAGGGTTGTCCTTCCCTTAGCCACTGATATCTCGTTATTTAAAGGCGCCAGATGCTCGCCTTTTGCCGTTGTTGCTCAGCTGCAGTGTGGAACTGCATTACCAGGGTTACAACGAGGATGTGCAACAGCCGACTTGGTGGCAGAGCCTATTTGAGACGGTGGGCATTTCCCGGCATTTAAAGGGGACACCTGGTGGCCCCAGTGAACCCAACCGAGACCCATTACCACCCTTCCACCCCAAATCAACCATAAACGGTTTTTTTGCCAATAGAACGCGAAACAACTCAACAAACCCAACCAACCTGAGACGGTTGATCCCAATAGAACACGACCTAAATACCCGAGCTTATTCGGTCTGTATGCAAGAATCTTGACCTTGGTCTTTGCACATATTTCGGTCTGTACTCACGACCTCGGTCAAGATTTTCCCATACGGACCGACCAAGCTTGGTTAAGGCGGTATGTACCTCAAAATATCCCGGCCGAAAAGTTTGTTTAAGGATGGTGAACATAGATCAATTGCGAGCGATTGCACTCATGAAGGGAAAACAAATTTTGAAGATTTTCCTAAAAATAGTTGCTATGGCAACCAGCCACAGACTTTAGAGGTTTTATTTGATAGCATTGTCTGTAACAATTCCTGCTCTTTTACAAAAGAAGATTTGATTTTTAAACAAGCATATATTTTTGGTTGCTGCTTCGTTCTATACAATAAACTAAAGCTTTGACGGTTAGCTCTTGTTTTCAGTGCTTTTTACATGTTTATTTGGAACTATCCTCATTTTGCACCAAACCAAGTGAACAAATTATCTATTGTCACGTGACAGACGTTAAAATGTTAAGATTTCTTTAGTTGATTGTATAACGACACTATTGGTCTTTGATTACCCCAAATCTCAGGAATTTCTCTTTAATACTCTTCAA
>JAHPZR010002137.1:65000-70000 GCA_019787425.1 Platygyra sinensis
TCAGCGCTTTCCGCGGCATGCGGTCACGGTCACGCAGGTGTCAGATTGCTTACTTTCTTTTCATCCCATCTCATCGAATGCAAATTGAGCGTAACCAAGAAAAAATAAAGGTGTAAAACAAGTGAAATATGAATACTGTATTAAAATCGGATGTAGTCAACGAAACGTAGAGCTAGAAGATTAATCCAACCCGAACTTGACAGTCCTGTGATGACGATGAAAAAAGTACAATAGAACAATAGCACAGACAGTTTTCTGTGTATAGAAGGCAAAGTTTAAAGGGCCTTGATAGTTGCAGAAAAGTCAAGAATTTTAAGAAAACGACAAAACGTTTGAGTTTATAAAACATGTTTTGACGGAACCTTCTGGCGTCCTCAGTTAATCCAACTACAAAGCGATGGAAGCTGAATTTACGATAATTAGAAAATGCTAACTGTGAATAAAGTTTTCTTCATGGAAGCACGAGATTTCACCATGTCTAGCAAATGTGGATATCAGATCAAGATCACGCAAAGGTGTGCCATCCATTGCAGTTGTTTGCTTCCACTTGCGATACAGCAAGGCAAAGTCTGGCTTTTTTAATACAGCGTCCCGTGCCCAGACGGTGAAACACCCCAGATCTTATCACATGGGAACTGACTGAGAACACATGTTCAGCGGCAAGAAGTGGAATTTTAATTCGTCTAGACGCCTTCGCCTACTCGTAGCACAACACAAGGCAGCTCAAGATTTCGTGGACTCTGTCATTTTGCAGTTTTGCTAACTTAGACCCTTAAAACTTTCAGTGATCTTCTATGGAATTGGAAGATTACAGTTGTGATAAGAAACACATAGATCAAAATAATGTTGACAAGATCGAAGGTTTCTTGGGCTGTTTCAGCAACCCTTGTTGTTTTCTTTTGTTTGAAAGAGCACGTGCTTCGAGGGAACATAGCCATTTTCAGGTGCGACACTAGAAGTGAAGAGTGATTTCCCATGACAACGAAACAAGGCAAATCTGCCAAATCTCTACTATCTATTTCTAATAAATCCTCTCAAAATTCAATAAAAATAAGTTTTTTTTTCAAAAATTTCCATTTTTTGCCAATAAAATGCACTGACTGATTTTCGACACGTCTCACTGTTGAACGTGCACTTATAAGGTTTTCCAAAGGCCATTTTTCGCGCTCAACCATGAAGATAATAAATTTGGCGGAGTGGTAAGCTCTAGCAATTTAAAAGTCATTTACAAAGCATTTAAAAAGAATTTAAACCCAATTTATGAAGTCGCTAACTATATCGTACATTTTTGCACGACCGCACGTTGCAGAAACGTGACAGGTTTCTTTTGTCACACAACAATAACAAACATTTTGGTAGGCTAATTAAAGTCTTATGTTATTTTCTTCTGACGTTACTCTTGAAATGTTAAGACATATCGTTACTAAAACTTTCTTCAAAAGTGCGTCAGTTTAAATTTTGCTTTGCAGCTTAGGGTGCTCAATTCAGTTAAAAATCACAAAAAGTGTGAATTAACATATTAAAATATTTCCAACATCGAACAAAGCTAAGCGTTGTACCGCAAGCTTTATTAACAATACTTAATTTTTTGATATCGGTCCATACAACGTTTAATGTCACGAAATCGTAAAATCGCGCGAATTTGTATAAGTAAAAGTCATGTGTTCAGCGACAACTTCAGTGGGACTGTTTTGCTAACACTGCGCAATACATACAGACAGCTTCTGCAATAAAAGTGTATCTTTGTTTTTTACATGATATGCTTCTTCTAACGCAACAATGTCACGAGAACTACTCTTTTGATTTTATGTGGCAGACTGATGCAAATTCTCTATTTACTTTTTCACTGGATATCGTCAATCGCGTTCAAAAGTTAAACACGATGCCGTGGGCGACTATATACAAAGAGAGAAAACAAAGTCTCTTTCTTTTTTAATTTGGTGCATTTGTTGCGCGAATTTAGAATTTGTTACACAGCCTGCGAATATTATTGAATCACTTTTAAACTGGTACCACGTGGGAAATAGAATTCGGAAGATACAGGTCTGAGTAAATAAATTCAGATAAGGACTTGCGTGAGGTTACGTTGCTACGGCACGGTATCTTAAACTTTAAACTACAATACGATTTGTTAAAATAAAGCTGATATAAACCTCCCATTAACGGACATAACAATATGTTCAGAAGTCCAAACATAGTACGTAGCCGATTGATACAAAGCGTAAAATAGCCATGCAGAGATTAGAACAAATCACAGAAATATTCGGAAAATAACCCACTCAGATAGGGGGAAAGAGGTTTTGTAACGAGCAGTTGTGTCACATGGAGACTGATTTCTTTATTGTTCGGTTTTTAATTACTCAAAACATGCCAAATTTACAAGTGCCTTTCTTTCGCCAAGGGAGTAGTTGTAGCAAAAAGACCTCAGCACATGCAAAGCACGACTCGAAACCATGCCCGGAAAAACAAGTTTAAGTTCCTGCCTGAGAAAGTCTTCCTGTTATCTTATACTTAAATTAGCCAGGTGTTTAGGTATGTCGGTGATAAATAAAACGGAACCAAAATATGCAGAAAAGTCGCAACATATGAACTTTTGAACATTTTAACACTTGTGAAAGATTAATTCCTTGGGATCCAAGTGCACCTGTAGTCGCCCCAATACTAGCAACTCTTACAGTTCTGTAATTCTTTAAAGAATCAACGAACCCATTGTTGAAGCAATGAATATAATCTTTTTGTTCGCACATCTTATAGTCGGTTGGTTCATCAAGAGATAAGCTCCAATTAATACTATGAAATGATTTCATTTGGACTCCTTAACTCTCGAAATCTGTGAATGGTCTCTGTTGCTAATATAAAAATCTAACTATGGCCAAATTACGTGCCTAACAAGATTAATGCTCAGGTGTCAAAAGAGAACTATAGTGCGACACAATGGTAGTATTTGTGTGATAATCTCTTAAAGAGATATCAAGGAGTCATTACCACATTTCTGTCAGCAATGGACTTTGAAACTTTGTAGTTTTTGTTTTATGTTTTTTATTATATAGGAACGTCTGGCACAATACGGCAAGGTTTTCGAGATATTATATGCTACTGTACTATTTAAAGCAGCTATTCCCTTGCTTTGAGACTTCAAAACTCCTCTCAGTCTTACACGTGGTACAGAACTGTTACATCAAAATAGAAAAGAAAAAGACTAAATAACAATTAATCAGCCTGTTTACAGCAATTGGTCAGGCTTGGTTTTTACCCTGCAATAAATTCACTGGTTTACAAATATAAAATAAAATAACCCTACTAAAGCTAAAACCAATCGTCACTCGAGTGAGGCGGCGTTTTTGCCGCCCGTCAATATGATTTCACTTGGTGATGAAAGTTGGTAAATCGAAATATATTTATGATGAATTATGCTCTAAGAAGCACAGCTGCCTAGATAGTAATACAGTGTACCCCTTTGAAAATTACATGGAGTCGCGTTTTTATGAACCTTGATAGTAAGTTAGTTTTCCAGATGCTGTTGATGTTTAACCGTTTGGATAAGCAGTTGGCACATGTATCATTGAAAACTAAACAAAAGGCTAATTAAACAGGCGATCAGAAAGAGGCTCAGTTTGCCTTTGATGTTAGCTAATTTCTAGGTCCATAAATATCTCAAATCAGTCAAAACAAAATTGATCCCTGCATAAACTGCTTTAGTAATTAGACAATAGCTGAAACATAGCAAATACGATGAAGGCAGTTTACGTGCTAAAATCCCGCATTATTTTCTTTAACCGAGTTTTCTAATAAGGAGAGTATTTTCGTGCATTCTAAAAACATTCTCTTCTTTATTCCATGTTAAAAAAAATGGTTGTCACTCACCAGGGGCAAAACAAGACGGATAACAGGTAAGATAAGCATTAATTCATCGATGTTCAGAGATAGTTGGCTAGTTAATCTTGCTTTCTATTGTCTGAAATCTCCAGTCTTGATGAATCTTCTTGACGCCGAGAAATGTTCGGTAGCTATAGCATGAATATTTCAAGTGCAAATACCAATATATCAAACCTGAACACATGGTGTACTACACATAATGAAGAGTAGTGGTTGAATGAAGTTGATGGGCCAATGAATGCTAAATTCGCCTTGGGCGATAGCTCTCTTGTTGTTCGAAGTAGAAATCAGCCCGTAGAATCACAATTATTGAATCAAACAAAGAAACTTAGTACTTAAAATCTTGTGTCGTTTGCATTTGCAGGGTGTTTACGGTATCAGGAATCCTTTTCTTATCCCTCCTTTTATAATGGTAATGTGATAAAAAAAATTTTTTCAGATGGGACATTACATAGTTGGTTCACTGAGCACGTATACCAATACTTATAGTATTATTTCATTAAATATAATAGCTAGTAAGCTGAGTATCTTTTAACAAATTACATATTCTACTTTTAGACATAAACGCGGGAAAATCTCCTGTTACTGTTAACGAATATTAGTCAGTGTCATTTGAGTTGACAAAGGATCCTTTGGCTGATTTAAAAAGTTGTGAATGGAATCTCCATAGATGTTATAAATTTGGTCAAAAAAAGTTCTTTCTTAAACGCAAATCGTGCTACACACTCACAATATGCCAAAAAAATTCCGTTCCTGCATGCCTAAGACAAAAATGCCCGACACGCTATGAATCGGGTTTGAACCCCCATAAAGGTCCTCTAACTAGCCGGTAATCCCTCTTAAGTTAATTTTAGACATTGTACCAGTTTTTCCGCGGATATTACTCGCGCGTTGCGTGGACTGCCGAAGAGGACGTTCTCGAAACTACATGAGACGAAATGGCGGGAATGTCACTGAATATGTTTTGACTTCGTTTCATAGCAGAGAAGTTCTCTGCACTCTCAGCGGTCGTTTTGTTCGGCCGGGCTTCCGTTTGTTTTGTGCTCGTTTGGCTTTCATTATTTGGCCGTTTGTTCGATTTTAGGGTGTTTAATTAAGCAAAGTTTAACGACAACGAGTACAAT
>JAHPZR010002137.1:75000-77500 GCA_019787425.1 Platygyra sinensis
CTGCGCTATCTGTACTATTTTTTTCTTCACAAATGAACACAATGTATTGAATTGATGGTTTTAATCTTTTATTACAAAGGTATGTTAGAAAGGCAACGATGCAAAGAACTCAGCTCTGCTATTTCTTTGTTGCTAAAAGAACCCAGTTAAATGCAGCGCATGCGTAGTAAGTCGAAAAAAAGTGCGATTAAGCGAAAAATTGACTTCTCAGAGGCGCTTATTTCTCGAGAACCACTCATTAGAATTTCACGAAATTTGGCACGAAAATACTTTAGGAAATAAGTAACTGGAGGATTGAAAAAAAAATTGAACTTTAACAAAGGAAATTCAAGATATGCCAGTGAACCTTCAAAGAAGGATAATTAAAGATCTGTTTGTTAAATTATTGTTAAAATAGCGCTAACTTGCGAGTATCGTTACAAGCTTGTTGCATGCAAATTATAAAGAAAATCTAATGACTAGATTTTCTGCAAATAAACAAAACCGATTTTAAACACCTGTTTATATTTGATCATGTTGCCATGACAACGGTACATACGTCAACTTAATTGTCAAAAAGTTGAAGTTGTGTTGTTAACTTGCTTGCTGCCATTTTTGGTGACCAAAGGATCAAGGGTTTTAGAGAAAAATGTAAATGAAACAGAGGTATCAAAAACTGTGTTCAGCCACGGTGACCTTAAGGTATCTTTATAAACCACGGCGTTTATATGGCGTCGAACGCACTCTCATAATCTTTGATTACTACTAGTTATAAGAGTTTTTTATTATATGGCAAGTGTTTGTAGCCAATGTAACGCGCGCTCTGATTGACTAAGTGCAGCTTAACGCCAGGGCATTATTCTCCCGTAATGCCCACGGGCCGATTACAGATTATGCAAATTAGGAAAGGAAAAAACTCGAAAAGTTATCCAAAGCTAGAACACATTTGCTTTATTTACATTGAAAATCGCGATACAAGACGATGAGTGACGATTAACATTCAGAGAGAAAAAAATGAAGCTACATCGGCAAATTACGAACGAGTTAATTGGTCAGGAAGAAATTGAAATGTTCATACATTAAAAAGCAAAACCACGAAAGGAAAGGAAAACCGCCAGTGAAATGAAAACATTACATTGATATTTGTGGTCAATAAACAAAGGAAGCATAGTAGAAGTTTTGGACTTACCGGCTGCTGTCCTTGACCACTTATTGGCAAAGTTTTTTTTAAGATATCGGGAAACGGATGGCGACGATTATGGACCTGACACGGCCCTGTCGGGTTTGCAGCGAAGTGTACATGAGAGGTTCCTTTCCGAAGGCAGGTCTCCTTTCACTGTCCTTTCACTATTCAAAAGGCAATTGGTGACACCAGAGCAGTACAGCAGTCAACATCAACAAATTCTCTTGCTGTAACACAAGCCAGTTTAAACATCTTCAAGGTCGATCAGATTTAAACAGATGAGCGGTTTTTTTTTCCGGTGTGGACATTCGCAGCATCTCTGAGCGCCAGTTCAAGATCTTTAACGGGCCAGTAACTATAGTCCAGGAACCTCAGAAAAGGCGAAGAGTTTTCATCGAAAGTGACGACGAAGAGTAGTGCTGATTCCGTTTAAATTGTATTGTCTTTCACCGACACGGCCGCACGGCTTTTGAGCAAGTTTGATTGAAGCACTTTTCTTTAGGAATTGACGTTTGGCGGTTGATTCTTGAGAATGTCGATGAAAATTCTCTCGTCATATAGTGACACAACTGTACTCAAATGCTTTTTGCGGCCGTATTGATCATTATTTTCCAAAAATAAATATATTTTCTTGACGAAGTACACGTTAGTTCGCTAAATTCTGTGATGCAGTTTGACGGTTTGGAAAGATGAATGAATAGATAAGCGCGGGCATCACCGGATGTGAAGTGAGGACTTCCCCTTGAATTTAGATTTTTTTTCTTTCTTTAGAACCGTTTTGTTAGCCATATAATAAACAACTTAATAACCTCGACCGTTCAGTCGTTACGGGAAAATCTCAAACCTCGGCCTACCGTATTGACCTCGCTATCGCTCGGTCAATACGGCAAGGCCTCAGTTTGAGATTTTCCCGTAACGACCTCACTCTCGTTTATTTAACAATTATTCCTCGAGCCCGAATGGGCTATTGACTCATGAGGGCGAGAGGAAGAATTGTTTTTGTAAGATCCAACTAGTTGGTCAAAAAAATGTCGAGACAAAACATCTTTCGCTAGTTAAAGCTAGACTTTATTCTTATTTGCCGGCGCTTTTTTTGGGCTATAACAAATAGCCTACTAGTACCTCAACCAATCATAACGCAGCATTGATAATACACCACTAATTGGATTTTACTAATAAGTAGTTAGAATGGGGATATAACGATCGTACAGAGTAGTTCAAAATAAGAGAAAAAAATAATAAAACCGACTTACATTTACTTGTTGTGTAGATAACTTGCGTTTTTATGGCATTTGGGGGCGTTTCAGAACGATGCTCGCTAGTTTTAGCTTCACTGTA
>JAHPZR010002137.1:82500-105443 GCA_019787425.1 Platygyra sinensis
GCTATCGCCTCGTGCGACTCTTACGCTTCTTTCGTGCTTAGCAACCTCCCGCGTGCACCATAACTCAATAGTACACGCTATGGCGTTTACCATTTGTTAATGGTAAGCGCCATAGCGTGTACTATTGAGTTTTTTACGATAACTGCAGAAATTCACGCGCGCTCATTGGTTAAATTTTATTGTCCATATGCGGACGGACACATGAATTTGAAATTCATGCGACGCGTCAGCGAGCGAGAGCGGGCAACTCGACAATTTGTTATCGTAAAAAACAAATTGATGTCGCCTCGTGCTATCGCCTCGTGGATCCACACTACTTTGACAATGTTATGACGAAATTCATGATCAATAACAGGACAGACGCATAAAAAAACTGACGTCAATTTGTTAATTGGATGCACGCGGGAGGTTTGCTAAGCACTCAATAAGCTAGAGTCTTACGCTTCTTTCGTGCTTAGCAACCTCCCGCGTACATCCATAACTCAATAGTACACGCTATGGCGTTTACCATTTGTTAATTCTTTGCTGTAAGATTCTACTAAATGTGCTCCACATTCGAACTTGACAGTTTTGTTACCATGGCAACATACGATTCTAGACCTCCCAATATTAAAGGCATTTCTGGCCAACTTTGGCGTTCCAATTTCATATTTGCAAATGGTGCCTCAAATGCATTGTCCAGCAACAATATAAATACGTTAGCTTGAGTTTGTGGCCTCTTTAAAGTTTTTCGACCTGACAATCCGATGACTAACATCTCGAAATTTAGTGGATGGAGACTGGAAAGTATCGAGTTGCCATGGGAACGTAACTTTTTACAGCTTTAGGTGTGCGCTGCAAATCGCGTTGCACGTGACGTCATCATTTTCTAAAATCCAAAACTACAGACCCACCAAAGTTATTATTTTTATCAGGCATGAGAGGGGATAAATTAATATCTGTTTAACAACTTTTCAGCTCAAGAACATGCTTCGTCTAAAAACAGGCACAGTTTAAATTTCAGAGTTATGGCGGTGCGTGATACTTATCTCGGGATATTTAGCCTTTTAAGAAGTTAAAGTATTAGGAAAAGTGCTTATTTAAATGTTTGCTTGATCAGTTAAGATAGTCCGCGGCCTAGATAGCCAAAGTAAGTTCCAGGTGTTTACACTATTTTACGGCCGCCATGTTGGTGTTCTTTGCCGGGAGGTACACCAACATGGCGGCTCCATACTGGGCTCTGTAAATTTGTGTAAAATATTTCGACAAATATTTGAAGGTCGGGAAACCGTAGAGACCTGAAACTTGGAGAAGTGTCTTAAAAATTAATCTCCTATAACATGATAATTTCTTGAGCTTATTGACTGAATTGTTTTCAAATTATTTTTCAATTGCGTGACGGTGCAACCCAAGAATACTTGATATGATATTGAGTTGAGTTTTGGGGAATAAAACAAATAATAGATCACATTGAGGTTAGAGCCGGGGTGAAAATAATTTCTTTTGCTTTATTCTTCCATGTCTCAGAGCCAAGGTAGAAAGTTGACGCCTGTTCACAAGCTAAAATTTGCTGCTGACCGTTGGATGAGCGAATATGCCTATTGACGTGAATTAAGGAATTCAAAAAAACTGACATCGTCACTTTAGTTAAGATTACTTGTTACACAGCTTATCACATACGGGGCAAAATAACTGAATGCTGATTGGCTGAGACAGAGGGCATTTTTTCTTAATCACGAGGGCACTTTTGGTCATCAAGAGGGCATGATTACTTGATGCTGATTGGCTGAGCACGCCTGCATTAAGTTGGTTTCCCGCTCAAACGAATTTTGAATAGGAATTTCAGAAACGCATCGCTTCTGACGGTTTGATCTGAACACGGTTATTTCATCTTAAAGTGCCCCTGTGAAAAAAAATGATTTTTTTTCCTTTGGATTTCAAAACTATGTTAACTTAACACTAAGTGACCCAAGTTTTCATCCTTGATTTAAAAAAAGGCACCTGTTTATTTTAACTGGAACTTTCCTATTTAATGATCCGCCATTACTAAATTTAAGTTCTCGAGAGAGAGCTGGATAGAGGAGAAAATGACGTCAAAGGCTCACTAGTTTAAGAATGCAATGCGTGTGTACGCTGCAGAATTAATATGCAGCACGGGAGTTTTGGGCTTTCACACTTTTAAACTCGCACTTTGCATACATAATAAGCTGCGTTCACACGCTGAAATTTTAAGCTGGTGAGCCTTTGACATCACTTTTCCCGGATCCAACCCTCTGAGGTCAGATCGGTCAGGTTTGAAGGTGAGTAATGGCGGATCATGAAATCCAAAACTTACACTCAAAGTAAACAGCCTTTGGATAAAAATGAAAGGTCAGAATTTTGCCAGTCAAGTGTTAAGCAGACACACTTTCAGAATCTCAAGAAAAAAAGGAAGTGATTTTTTTTTATCACAGGGGCACTTTAGCGTGAAAGAGAATCAACATGCAACAAAGGGCAGTCTTCTGGTGGAAAAGCAAAATGATTTTTCCGACTAAAAATGTATTGATTCGCAGCCTGAAAAGCGTTTGAGTGGGGACGGCTGGTGTTGCACGAAGCATAAAATTACACAACTTCATGGCCGCCAAACTGAAAGATAATTTCTTCGTTTTGCTTCGGGTCGCCTTATTAGTATTACAGCTCACCTTGTCGGCGTAAAAAAGCATATATTGTGTTAGTACGTGAAGTTTTCACAGTGGAAAGGAGAGTTTTGGATTCAAGAAGTTATTAGAGCTCGTTTGGACACTTGTTTACGTCTTTCACATGAGGCCGAGGGAAATTAAGGATTAATTTCACTTGAATTTTCAAAGTTTTCCAAATTGCCCTCGTCGCTTCGCGAGTCGGGCAACTTTGTGAAAACTTTGAAAATACTCGTGAAATTAATCCTTAATTGCCCTCGGCCCCATGCGATTACATATACTAATGCATATCCATATTCTTAGAACAAAATTCGGTTATTAATCTTAGGCCCGTTTCAAACGCCGTGCTAAAGTCGTGCCGAACTCAATTCATTATTTAGGTTCGACTTTGGCGCGGCTGTAGCACGGCGTTTGAAACCATTTAAGAATTAGGTTCGACTCTGCCGTGTAGCACGGCAAGCTCTGTCGTGCTACCCGACTTTGGCACGGCATGGTTTCAAACGGCGTGCTATTGCCGTGCCGAACTAAATAAGTAAATAACTAAAATTATCATTTTGGATTTATCCGTTGAACCGCTGTTTCGTAATATCGTCTCTTTTCTAAACGCCCAGTGAATTCCCAGTGAGTGAATTAAGCTTGACGATGGCTCGACGTTTGAAACCAAGTCGTGCCAATGTCGTGCTACAGTCGAGCCAAATTGAATTTAGTTCGGCACGACTTTAGCACGGCGTCTGAAACGGGCCTTAATGGTCCTTGGTTTTCTTGCATAGAAATCACGGTTGTCCATTCGTTGTCCGACTTCACTGTGTCCAAGCCAAAGCAATTCTCCGGCTGATTTCTTACTGCATTCGGTTAAAAGTGTACTATGTAATATATCAAAAACGAGTGCGAGTGTTTCATCCGAGGGGTTCCTAGCACAGAGAGAGTAATGAAAGCACGAGGCCGGAGGCCGAGTCCTTTTATTGTTTCGAGGTGTTTGAATCCCTGATGAAACACGAAGCACGAGTTTCAAATGGAACCTGAATAGGACATTATGCAGTGACATGTTTTCGCAAATGAAACAATAAGAAATTATGCAGTGTTAAATATTTCCCCTTTTCCGAAAGAACGCGTTTGTATGCATGATTCATTAGCGTCCAACCAACGAGCGGGGAAGGAGCGGCACGGTGTAGGAGCCAAAAATGGTTTACGAATTAACAAGAGAATTAGGTCAAGAAAGTCGTATTCCCCGTCATCAAGGTATAAAACAAATACGCGTAAACTATTTAAGGGGCTCGGAAAGGGGGTTTTCGTGAACCGTGAATGCCTATTTTTAATTGCCGTGAATCGTGAAAGAACGAAATTATTTCTCGTGATCCGTGAACGAAAGTACTCCCGTGATTCGTGAAATAACTAATTTATTTCTCGAGATTCGTGAACATGGTCTATAATTAGCTCATTTTCCGTGAAATTTTCCGAATGTACATAGTAGTCACGCATTTCAGAACTCGAATTCATTCAGAACTTGATACGTCAAGGTCAAGTATGTAAACAAAATGCCACGCTCGTCACGCACACTACCAAGACTACCGATCCTAGGCATGTCTAGACGTCACATGACTCGCATGGATAACTCCGCCGTGACCTGTAATGATTTTATGTTAATAGGCTAGTTTCGAATAGCCCTTTTCACGGTTAGTTTTTCTCATTTGCATTACAATGTAATCCAGCGTGGATGTGAGGCAATTTCGGGCTAAAACTACAAAATAGCCCGAAATTGCCTCACATACACGCCAGATTTCATTGTAATGCAAATGAGCTGGGTTAACCGTGAAAAGGGCTATTGAGCAGAAACAAAAGAACAGAGTCGAGGTTCAGGGGAATAATTTGCATTTTCCTTTGTTATGAACAATACAAAATGCTAATTATTCCCCTGAACCTCGACTCTGTTCTTTTGTTTCTGCACAATTCGAAACTGGCCTATTGAAATATGGCCAAATATGGCGCGCGAAAGTACAATTGCGGACAGTGAGGGGGTCCGCCACGAAGCTCTTCGGAACGTCTCACAGGATTGGTTGAGAAAATTATATACAAACAATGGTAACAATGGACCCTAGCCCTAAAACAATAGAGCTTCGTGCCAACAAGATCCAATGAAATTAGAGGTTCTAGAAAGCTTCGTGACAACAGAGTGAGGGAAGCGTTTTTCAAGTTTTGGAAGGTGTTGTCTATTATATGTGGATCCAACAACATCTTCAAATGCAATGAATGCGTTTTTTGGTAGCAAAGAGCGTGTGCGTATTCCTTTATCGGGAAAGCACTGCTCCTTGCAAGCGTTTGTAAAGCACGTGGTAGAACATGCAGGCCTCAGGGAGGAAGCTCAAAAACGAGGCCTCGGGTCCAGAATCGACATAAAACTATGCCGCTTAGAAAAAACACCAGATGGTAAGGCACCAAGAGACTATGCACCTCATAGTCTCTTGTAAGGCACTTATCAGCGGCCATACCGGGGGTTTGACCCCGGGGAACCCCCGGGCATTTACGCCAATACATTTGCAAATTCCACCTACCCGGGGCCAATATTCTTTCACATCAAGCTACCACTGTCCCTTCCCCCGGGGAGCATAAATCGAAAGGACTCCCAAATTGTAACTTAATTTCCTGCATAATTTATAATAAAAGTTTAACAATAATATATACAGTAAGCAAAAATATCTATTCCACCGGCCTGTTTTCTGCACACAGCGAAGTTCAGCTTTATACCTTGTATGTCATAGGATAACACTTCAACGAACATACACTTGTAGTTATTACTTCCGCCTGTGTTTACTATACAGGGCCATATACCCAGTCCCTGCGGTCCAGATCTTTCATTTTCAAGATAGCGGCGATGCTACAAATCCCGCGGTCTTTCCCCATGTATCTTGCCTCGGAAGTGCAAAAGCGGTCCAATGCCCCCGTCCCGGGCCACTGAAAAATTGGCGACAAAAGTAAGCAAATCCCGCACTATTCCCCCGTATGTAGTCCCCGAGTTCAAACACCCGGGATGGTCGCTGATAAGTGCATAACAAGACCTATGCAATAAATACCCAGGCGCAGTGGGATGAAGAAAGATCCATGTTCAGTAACCGAGGAATGGTTCTGTAATGAAGTGTAACCAGTTCTGTTTGTGTAGATTAAGGCGTACACTTGTGTATTAGTGTAAATTTAGTGTTTTAGAGCGAGAACAACAATTATTTAATGTGCATGCAATAATTCAAAATGGTCGAGACGTCAGTTGTGTAGTACTATATGGGTGAAAAATTAAAGCAAACGCTGAATGGTGCGTGATTCGTGAAAAGTCTGTTTTAATTCCCGTGAACCGTGAATTTTCGATTTTAATTCCCGTGAACCGTGCGCGACAACCCCCCTTTCCGACCCTCATTTAACGAATAGCGAATTACTCGGGTAAAGAAAAATATCCATTCCTTCAGGAGGTTCGTTCAGATGTCGTTCAGACATTACCTGATTTACATTAGGTTTCGAAGCGCTGGACTTACACATTAAGGAAATCGTTATGCTCGAGTCTGAATTGTTGGCAAAGCAAATTTGTCATTGAATTGGAGCAAAACGTAGGTAAAGAGATATGCACCGAAAACTGTTTATGGAACAGTATTTAGTATCAGACGCTATGTGTGTTTAAAACAGTTTTAATTCCCAATTTCATGAGTTTTATTGCAAGTTCCCAAGGATGCTAATGTTTTTTTTTAATTCTGTTCTTATGTTTAATTTCTTTCGTTGTGATGCGTGAATCTTGAAATCCAATGAGGAATCAGATGAAAACACGTGTGGGTTTCATCCGGTTTTCATTGGGTATCAAAACTCATGCACGTGACGAATTTAGCCATTCTTTTATTGGCTATCAAACTTATGAATTATGAATGAGTTTGAGAAGGCGTATTATAAAACAAAAGCTCGATCTGCTTACATTTGCCGTGCAGGTATTAGACTGTTTATTTATTTAATTGTGACAGAATCATTAAAACTATAACCATGCTAATTGCCGTGGCTTACAGTGTTTAGATTGCTCAGCAAATGGGTCAACGGCTACAGAATCAATGCAACGAAACACTGTTTACGAAACTGTTTTATGTTATCCGACACAACTGAAGGACTTCAATCGTGTAAGCCCGGCCAGCATTTCAATTGGTTTTATAACTGACCGGAGCCCATCAAGCAATCAATTTTGAGTTATTGTTCCGTACAAAATACAGAACTCCTTTTATGAAGGTATTTTTTTCTAAGCAGAGTAAAGCTATATCGAAATTAAGATTACGGTTGGAGACTCCGAGAAGTTGTCGTTGGTTTCCTAATCAGGTGATCTGATTAAATAAAAGGAAAAAACAATGTTTTACAAGCTGAAATTCTCTATTCTCCCCACCATCACACCTTGATGATGTATTGACATGGTAAAGAGAGGTTAAATGCCTATCAATGTTCTTTTGTTTCAAATAAAAACAGCAGTGACAAAGCCGTAGTCTTCAAGTTGAGATGTAGAGCGTATGTGTGTAGGTAATATAATTCGCACAACTGAAGGCTTGAAATTCAAATTAAAGTCATGTCAAGAAAATGTCATAGTTCAAGTTTCCTTTGTCCGATTAAAACACACTGGTGCATACGTGTAGATTACAGAACACAAAGACAATCAGTTATCGTACTAGTCATTTCAGAGAATTCAGCAGGATCAAGCAATTTTTTATTTTTCGCCGATATCACGGACGACACGATTCCCAATTTCTAAACGTTTCTAAAGTTGTGATAAGTTGGACTTCCTTGTGAACTAATTCCTTAATGCGCGAATAAAGATTAACTGATTAACATACAGCCGACCAAATTCTGACGTGGCCCAAGACGTTGTCAAAAGAGTGGTTTCTGATCATTAAGGAAGACAGTGAGGAAGTGTTAATGGCGATGCTACAAAGATCACGCGAGATGTTGCTCTTGTTGATGTTTCTTCTGGCTTTCACAGCGATACAAGGTATGCCCTAATTAGGGTTGTAAAAATGATAAGGATTTAACTGAAATGTTGGTGATGGAGCTTTCGAGAACGAGTGACACACACACAAAAAAGACTTCATTCCACCGCCATACACAAATGATCACTTCGTTGTTTGCTTTTAAAAGCGATTACAAAGATGCCATTAACAAATAAATCAATGATTTTGTGCTATTGATTTTTTGGGTCAAAACTTAACACAAAACATGGAAGTTGTTTTAGTCAGTTCAAAGCAAAATGGACACACGCACCGGCGCTAGTGCATTGACTCATTGTGTTAAAAAGAAGTTTAACGCCACGTTAAGCACAAGATACCAGATTAAGTATGTGACATTTACAAAGAAGTTTTCCTTATCCCGGAAACAAAATGTACCCATTTGGTTGCCTGGCGTGTGACCCTCTGTCAGCTAACCTTCCCTATTCAGATCCCTCTGCCAAAAGCTATTAATTAAACCACTGGTTATTTTTACAGAGACCACAACGGCAGAACGGAAGGTCGATATCCGTATATTCGACAGAAGCTACACCGTTAACAGAGAGGCCTTGGAGAGAAAATTGACCACAGCAGCTCTGACGGAACGAGGTTACAAAAAAACGACAACATTCTCCCAAACAGCCGCCGAAGACGAAGGCGAATCACCACTACGTAAAATTGTGCGCTATCAAAAAGAAGTTCCTTGTCGAAAAATGGCAATGGTTGAAGATGAATTACGTAGAAGTATCCCTGGTGTCTGGGGGCATGAAGTGTCCAGCCAAGTGCAAAAAGAGGCAGCGAAAAGAAGGGAGGAAAACCAACGATGCACTGCCGGAATTGAAATTCATTTCCCTTCAAAAAGATGTCAGCTGAAAAAGAAGGTTAAGCGTGTGGTTCCAGTATGCAATAACCCGGACGCTTGTTTTATGTGCTTTATAGCATCGGTTCAGTGAACGTTTAAAGGATAGCTGCTTTTCAGTGTTACATACTAATACTATAATTAAAGAGACGGCCTAAACTAAGTCACGGTTATTTCGTGTGTAAGCTGTTCCCGGGGGAGGTATTCGATATATCGGCCCTTGGTGGGGAGGTGCGGCCCGGCCCCTCATACCCTGACCCTGTTTAAGACAAATATCGCTGATTTTCCTACCCTGTTTAAGACAGAATTTCGATTTTTGATACCCTGTTTAAGACATAGATTAAAAGTTGCGGTTTCAAATTGTGTGGCTTTCTTGTTGTGTAATCAATGGAAATTTAATGTGCCTAGTATCAATGCCAAAGTCAACGGAAGTCAATATAATACACACACATGTAATTTACAAGAGCTTGTAAAAATGTTGCCGCTTATCGTCCAGGAAAACATATCCCATTTAAGACAAAAATTGATAAATAGATACCCTGATTAAGACAAAAAATGACAAATTCGATACCCTGTTTAAGACAGAAATCCCGAAAAAACATACCCTGGCTGGCCGCACCTCCCCATTAAGCTCTTATAAGGGAGTATCCTCCCCCCCCCCCCCCCGGGGAAGCTGTTGAACTAACAACGACATTACATCAAACTTTACAACGCGGTAATTTTGTTATAAATTATTCAATGACATTTTGGAATAGTGCACGTACTTCAGAAGATATATTATTTCCGATGAATCGTAAACAAAATCAGTTGAAAAATGTGACTCACGTGTGCGAAACCTAATATTTGTAAGAATAACCATTGATCTGAATAAGATTTGAATAAGTCAGTGAGGTCTATAAATTAATGACACAAGCATTTAATACGAATTACTGCACACATCGATCGAAAAGAGTTATGAATTTCTTTGAGCAGATATATTACACTTGTTATAGAGACTATCTTTAGAACTTTGTAGTGTGAAGAAAACGGAAACGATATTAAAACATCCTCCTACAAATTGAGTTTGCGCTCGCTCTAGGTGGGTAAAGTAAACTATGTAACACGTTAAAAACACGTGAAGGGGTTTCGAGTAATTAAAACATTAAAGATATAAATAAACCGACGAGCACATAACCATTTAACTATTACAATATTCGGTTTGTACGTAAGTGACAACAAATAATTCATGAAGTAACAAATTTTTAACGACAAATCGATGCCATCTCTGATATAGTTTTCACGGAAATTCTATAGATCCACCACTTCTACAGTTTACTCAAAGGCCGCCTCTGCACTCTGCATGTTTAATTATTGTTTCTTTTTTTCTGTCTGTTGTGTGATAGACGTGCATTGATGTTAATTAATGCTGAATGTAAAGAATAAATTTAGACTTTGTCATCTTGTTTGAAAACAGTCCAAATGGGCAAACTGAAACACCAAATGTATGACAGACTTAATAAATTATATGCAAAAGAGGAATGGCTGAATAAACTCAATCTTTTTTTTTTAAGATCGTCTTATTTTCGAGCTGGAGATCAACGTTCTTGGTTCATGTTTTTTTTATTTTTCTCAAGTTCCCATTTCCAATCGTTAACATCTTTTGCAGTTTGGTTATCACTTCCAATAGTTCCGAATAAATTCAGACAAGTTGTTAAAATAAAGTTTGTTAAGTGACTCTCAGTTTGGGCTTTGGTCGTAGTGTGTTCTTCATTCTATTCTATAATCTCAGCCTCAATGCCGATTCTCAAGGCGCTTCCTGCAGAAAAGAGAGAGTGTACAAGAAGATGCGTTTGATCTGAGCAAATTCTGCTGTTGAAATTGGAAATTGTTAAGAAAACAAATGGCTTACTGAGTTGCTTGAACGTGCAGTAAATTAAAGCCACGAATCTTTGATGCTCTTCAAAATCAAACGCAAGATCACATTAATATTGAAAGAAGGCCCTTTAAAAAGCACAATCACGGTTAGACGGTTTGAAAAGTTTGGCCTAAAGTTTTCAATTTTGTTGTTTGTAATCCGTGTCAATCTTCTTCTTCCTTAACCACCTTGGTTCCTTTATGGTTTATTATTATCTCTTTGGTGTTTTTCTATCTTTGTAAAGTATTATTTTCAGGTTTCCTTCAATACACCGGTAATTTTGTCGATTGTCAAAATAGTTCAAAGTATCGTGACCGTGCTCCTTTTATTTAGTAGGGAACTGTTTGATTTTGAAAGCATTTAGATATATTTTTCTTATGGCAATTCACGGACTGCCTGCTGCTCTCGAAACACTAAAACTAATGGCGGGTTTTCGCCGCTCGGTTATTCAATTAACGATTAGTAACATTTGGACTTAGAAAGGGTCGCACTTTTATGAACTGTTTTTTTATCTGACTTTTCCGGCGTATTTTGGTTTTGGTTTAAGTAACAAAACTAGTTAAATCCCGACAATTCCGATCTCAAATGAAATATTGATTTGAATATTCAAAATTCTCTACGGGGCACATTATTCTGTTTTGCCCAACATCAATAATGACAACCGTTCAAACGTCTGATCGTTTTTCGCAGCATTTAAACAAGGCTAAAAGTGTTCATTAAGCCAATCTCCGTTTATTATAAAACAGTAAATTGACTATATTTTAAACATGCTCTGAAAGCAGTCGTTTTTCCCATCATGTTATGGTAGCGGCATTCTGTTCATACCGAGTTCTTTTCCAACACAAATCGACACAAAGCTGGGATAAATGCCAAATGCATTCGGGGCAGTTGGGACAAGAAAGTGTCTGCACTATGCGTATGGTAGGTATTCGTGCTTGCTCAGATACTAACACAACTCAGTGATACCATGTTTTATTATATAAACACCAATGAAATAGCAGGTGATCTCTCGCAAGAAAACATGATATCTTTCCACGTGAAAATAACGTGCTATCATAGGCGTACGAGCCGGGGGGGCGAGGGGGGCTGCAGCCCCCCCCCCCAGTTACAGAAATTTTTGAAATTTTCGGGCAAAACGCTGATGATTCGGGCAAAAGTACTCGGGAGAAAATACTCTAAAAGAAAAATACTCTAAAAGGTTGTCAAAGCCAGACTTGAAGGCTACTTTCTCTGACGTTTGCCTTGTCAAGACGGAGTTAAGGTCAAATGATCTAAGGATCCAGGTAATTTGTTTTGGAAAAGCCATATATCGTTTACATGTGTATCGTACAAATCCACGAGATGGATATTACTTCCATGACCAAAAGAATGACAGAATCAAAACAAACGAAGAAGACCTGGACATTTTTGTGGTGGCTCTGAACAAAGCCGTTTTCAATGGCTCCACAAAGAGCTGTTTTAAAATTTTCTTGAACTTCACGTACGAGAAATAATTTCCTGTTTCTTTTATAAGTTTTGGATTTTACTAGGCAATCTATAGACAGTTTGAATCCCGATCGCTCGAACCCTCATTTTTTTCGAACCACCCGATAACTCGAAACGTAAGTCGTTTTCCTCTCCTCAGTCGAACACTGTAATTTTAGTTACCCCAGATTTCTCGAAATATCCGATTTTTCGAACCAATTTTCGTTTCCCCCGGAGGTTCCAAAGATAGGGATTCAACTGTAATTTTGGAATGAAATACGTTCATTAGACGTCAGAAATGTGAACGTTTTTGTTTTTACTGCGGTTTGAGTGCTTTTGTACAACACACGCTTTCGGGCATTGTGTTATTTTTTCGGGCAATAAGGTCACCGCCCCCCCCAGGTCCAAAGGTGCCCTTACGCCTATGCGTGTTATCTTCACATGTGAAAAGATGGCCGTTGCTATGGTTACATAAAAAATCGCATCTTTCGCAGCGAAACTGAAATCGTTTGTAATTCATTGCTTGGAGACACGAAATTTCTCTTCTTGTTTTGACAATTATTTCACGAGTGAGCAAAGCACAGTCTACTCATGAAATATTTTTCAACACTCAATGAGAAATTTCGCATCTCCGCGCGGCCTTGTAATATCCTCGAAGTGTGTTCCACAGAAACACCTGAAAAGTTTTGTTTATTTCGAATTTGGTTTCGAGCTAGGTTATTAAACTCAATTACCTTGATACAGAGGCTCTTAAAGCAAATTACGAGAGGAAATGAAGGTAACTTCGTACGTGACGCGGCTTCAATGGAAATCCGGCATATACTGAGTTGGTGAATGTCTTCGTGCAATTAAACTCTTGGTCATCAAAAGCCCGGCGCCCTTCCAGAACCGGCGGACAGGACCTTCATAGAGAGGGTCTTAATGGGGTTAACTGCTAGCCGTAAGACAGGCCAAAAAATTAGCAGTCGGCCGTTAAAATGGGCAATTTCAACCGCTAGCCGTGAAAAAATGTTAACCGTAGGAAACATTTAGCCACAAAAGTCCCTATGAGATCTCTTGTGAAGACTTTTTTGCGGCTTGTCTTGTGGCTTGGTATTACAGGGAAAAGCCGGGGAATGTAATATTCGGCCACAATCTTTACAATCATACCTTTTTTTCCATCCGGGCCATGGTCCTAAGGCCTAAAATATGTTTTACAGTAATAAAAATAAAAACGATTTGAAACGATGAAAATAATGTTTTTACCAATGCAAGGAATTTCTAAGGAAAATAAATCAGCACCCGTTAGCCGTCAAAAAGCCAAAGTATTACTGAACTCATGATAGCTGCAAAAGCCAGCATCCCATTGAGACCCTTATATTCTGTTATTCCTGATGAATGGCATAGAGTTGTCAGTGGAAGTTTATTGTTATCTTGTTGGCTTAAGAAGAAGTAAGACGGAAGTTTTTAGAAGCGAGAGGAATTCCAACAAACCTCTGTCAATAGCCACATCTCCACGGGAAAACTGACAAAGCGGCCCATGTACATAAACTAAGAAGTTTACCTTAAGAGATTTACACAGCGATTTGGCAAGGTGTTTCACACAGTTACGCACAATGTCTAAGTAGCCGTACTTATATCAGTGGCTCAGAGGCCAGACTCCTGAAACCTGTAACAACCGGTTCAAATACTGAATAACGATGAGGATACAAGATTGTACAATGTTCCGATTTAAAGTAAAGACTGCATCTTTATATCGATCTGTCTCGAAATAGCAGAAAAATGAAATTCTTGTCACTTTTAAAGCACTGAACATTCGAAGTGTAAAGCAACTTTTCATGGATTGCAACCACGATCAGGTTTTGGAACAAGCTCAGTATAGACTGGAAGAGTATTGAATGGCCTAACACAAAGTTGACTACCGCTTCAAAGATTTCCTTATTGGTGTATACGCCAATAAGGAAATCTCTGCATCGAACTTGTTGTGACTAAAATGTACACCCAACAAATTCGGTCTGTAGGCGAAGGCCCTGTGGATGGATGATCAGTATCTCTTGTACTCTCCTGTTTCTTTGTCCCTTGGTTTACTTCGAACTATACTTTGTTTTAATGTTGTATTAAGAAGCAAAGTTTTTAAGTTGTATTTCCCTTGTTTCTTCAGAAAAAAGAAATAGAAGGCAATTTTTCAGTGTATTTTAATATTTTTGAGGAATGAGAAATGTTTCGGTAACAGAAAAGGAAAAGAAAATTAGTTCCTTTTATTTCGTTCGTCAAAATGAAAATTCTTTTTACTGGCGCCATCATTACGTCAACAATTCGTGCTTGTTTTGTGAAATTTCTTTCAATTTACATTAAAGAACAACGCCTTCGTTTTCGCGCGCTTTCCAACGGGATGTTTCTAATTGTACGTGTTTGCTTGCTTTGCAAAATTAAACGAAAAATGCACACAATGCCCTACCACTTCCCAATGTGTTATTTGCAAAGTGGGCTCTTCACGCGGCAGCGGTTAAATGTTTAAGCTTTCAGTCAACCTCCACAGCTGGTGGGCAGAAG
Organism: Platygyra sinensis; assembly: GCA_019787425.1. Taxonomy (NCBI): domain Eukaryota; kingdom Metazoa; phylum Cnidaria; class Anthozoa; order Scleractinia; family Merulinidae; genus Platygyra; species Platygyra sinensis. The sequence goes on from JAHPZR010002137.1 coordinate 96,892, forward strand.
AGTTTGTTTGCTCGTAGCACGTGTTTTCGCCCGCGAGTTCGTGGTGCGCGTTATTAATTTTTCTATTTACCGCCAAATCTGACATGTCCAAATCTTAAATGCAGATTACTTAAATAGGCTGAAAACGGACGCTTAACGAAATATGCTCCAGAATTTTCAAGACCGTCTTCACGTGAGCTTTGTTCTAAGGCAAGAGCGAATGTTTCGTCAAAATGGCTTTGTTATACTACACATTGTGAGATAATTGCCTACGCGTGAAATACGCCCGTTTTTCAATAAAGCTGTCGTTCTTTCGAGTAATAACGATGCCCGAAATCCCTTTCCTCACGTAAACCTGTTATTTTAATGTACAAGTGGATAATACAGCTTAATTGTAACCCACAAACGTATTCTTTGTTATGCCATTTTTGTCATCCAACATTGAACGAAAGTCTGCCTTCAATCTAACGTTAAAGTTTATCAGGCCATAACAAATAGTTTTCAAGTGTCGGAGCATCTGATAGCTGGCAGTTGATAAACGCTTCAACGGCAAAGTCAATGGTAAATAACTAAAAACCTAAAAAACAAGAAACTAACTTCTAAAAGGTCTAGAGAAGTCTTGGCTATAGTAAAAAGATCTAAAGCAGTAGTGGGTATTGGCTAAAGTAATGAGTGCTACCTGCAAAGCAGATTTGAAATGACTCCTATGTAAGCAGCATTATTGTAAAACCGATTGATCTTGATGATAAGAAAACAGATGAACAATGGATACATTCGCAAGACGGAAACCGCAACCAATTAAGCAAACAGCACTACGCACTTTAATAACTAAACTAGGTGTTAACTAAGGAAGAAATGTGCAATTTTCTGCAACGATTCCGCGATGGAAGATAAAAATGGTAAGTAATTGGTCAGCCAAACACAGTAACGGGCTATCCTTATTGAATTATGGCCAAAATTCAATTGGAAGATAAGGGTGTTGATCTGTTATCACCTCTTTCATCAAATTGAGCTCATTGAATCTATTCAACAAAAGGAAATTAGTGCGGCTTGTAACTTGTTACAAAAAAAAAAACATAATAGAGCTATCAAACATTTTCTTATTAATGCAAGTAATTATTCAATGCAACTCATTTTAAAAGCGGCTGGGTTTTTTATTACTAAGACCGAGAACATATAAATTGCCTCGGCTCCGTTTAGCCGTTCAAAAACAGAATTTTTCACAACTACAACATTGTTCAGGAAGTCAAGGTAAGCCGAATAATCTGTAACTTGAAGTTGATCAGTTCCTTGATGCCCGATGGGACTGATAAAACGTTTTTTAGCCTCGACAAATATCAATGAAGCTTACGTAACAAACAGACTTTAGCAAGGCAGTTCTTCAAGCCAAGCTTAATCTTATAAACATGCATATGAGGCATTGATCCTTAATCGATAGTTTTGAGAATTACATTCTAGAGAGTACATTTTTCATGAGAATCGAGCTCAGTGATACCGGCAGAAAGGGATGATACTAAGAAACTGCAATTCAAAGAAGTACTTAAATATTCCAAACAAAACTGAATAAAACAATTGTCCAGGTCGAAGGGAAAGAATAGTTAATTTCCGTTACTACTCGCTGAAAGAATCGCCGTCTATTTTCTGCCACTCTGTTGTAATAGACGACAAGAGATCGTTTAATATTTCGATATTTTGCAATGGTCAGGTTTTAGCTTGAAAAAAAAAAAATATCTAGAACTACCTAACAATTTCTTAGCTTCAAAATATCTTGCGTCTTTTATTCTACAGAGACTGCTTCACTATTTTGGCACATATCACAGCTGCTTTCTCATCGGTTAAATAAATTAGCCTCCTAAGAATAAACTGAAATAAATTTTTGGTATCTTAATTGTTACTACCTCAACACTCACTGAATAGAGGTAGAAAACACTAATAAAAAGTCTCGAGAACGTACTGTATTTGTTCACAACTTCGATTCGTTGATTTTGAACTCCTAGAGCCCACTAATCATGGCTGCCAAAATTGTGAAAATAGAGAAGAGGTGAAATTAATTCCACGTTAAGTTAAGCGGTGTTATTTGTTCTCTTATCTACTGGAGACTCCTGTTATGCATGTTAAGTTTTGTAAAAAAAATTCTAACAAGCACTCATTCTGGTAGTAGTAAATAAACACCAGTTCAAGTGGCGGTCTTGTATCATTGCCTTCGTTCCCCGCAGGATCAGTACTCCGCTAATAGAATGGGGAACATAACATGGTACGTAGGTGCGATGTTTTTGGCTTCGTACCTTCTTGTAACTACAACCGGCTCAATGCGGACTCATCAAGGTAAGTCGCCGTCTGAAAACCTAGTTATTAAATTCCAATGAACAAACGTGTAATGTGCTCTTCTAGCGCTTTTGACCATCATAACATGACATGCAGAATTGTAACTTGTATGACCACATAAAACACAAAAAATCTAAGGTACATTACCGAAATTTTCTACTTCAAAATATAATTTCGTCTTATAATATCTCTGAACATGATTTCATGACAGTTTTGGGGAGAAAACTCCTCGTTGAATTACTTCCTCCCACGAATCTAAAGACGGAACACATTCCAATACGAGATGTACTCGTACTCCTAAGACTGGTTTAGCAGATTTATTCCTAAATAGAAGAATTTTGATTTCAGTTTTGTATCTACTCGGTGAGGTTTTTCGCCTATATTGAAATTATCGCGATCAACTCAAAACATGGGCAATGACAATTTTTATTAATACTCCGGTTAACTGATGGGTTCCCTGAATTTGGTTACCAGGCATTATACTCGTCCTTGACTGGCTGTATATGGGAACTGATGAATGCGGCAAGTCGCCGGTGTCCAAAAAATATGGCTGAAAGTAGTACATTTGGTGAGCGTTCCATCGCCAAAATAAGGAAACAATACGAGACAACTCTATAAATCTGGAAACTATTTAAGACCAGAAAATACCACAATCAACTAAGCTTGTAAATGTACAACCACAGCGACTGAATGAAGAATTCAAAGGAAGAGCTACTGAAAAACCGACACAGTATCGTTCAAGTCCAGTTAGTGAAAGGAAAATTTTCAGTTTAATATTAAGCTTAGCACTCCAGTAAAGTGTATTACCTTCCATACCTTTCAATTACGTCTTGTCCTTTTATACTTCAATGCAACTCGATCGGCTCTGAGCAACACAGGTAGACTTGAATGATCATGAAGACAGGCGCAAACAAGCAAAAGGTTGCTTCATTTGACTTGAACAAGGCGTCTCGTACACCTTTCTTCTTGTCAACCTGACGTTCGTCAAATTTTTAATGAAGACAACTTTGGTGTTGATTAGGCGGAGAATATTTCGGAAATTTTAGTCTCGCTCGCTTTCTCCTGGCATGTTTCTTTCAACTCCAACAGACTCCAACAATGAACAACGCGCGACGGATTTTCCCGCCAGTTTTAGACCATGGCTTCGTTTAAATGACACAAAATGTCCACATCACCCAATTGACTTTCTAATTAATACTCCATTCATCCTTGTTGGATAAGACGTGATCATAACGAACAACTCGGCGCTACAGGCTTCGTTTGTTATTTAGCACCCCGCGTCTTAAATGGGCTCAAGGAATAATTGTTAAATATTCAGCGGATAAATGCCAGAACAGCGCGAAGATCACCCAACAACAACCCTGCATGAGACAGTACATATGGGATACTTTAGGAGTGAAGAATCTCAGCTTTACACCCAGGTCTCCTGGGTTCAAAAAAAGTCCTTGAAGTACAACCTAAGAACACATGTAGTTAGTTGAAAGGAAGACATAAAAATTTCCACTTTATTTAGCTATGTAACAAATCTTGCTAATCTTACACATTACAGATTCAAGAGCGTCAGAAAACATCGCAATTCGTGTGTTTAACCACAACTATCGAGCAGCCGTCAGTGACGTCCTTCGAAAACTGGACAACGCAGAGCTCGAACACAGAGGCTTCGTTAAGACTATCATCAACAAAATCGTCTTCACAACAGGTGAAACACCAGTTAATTCCACAGTACTACAGTTTTACAAAACAACTCCCTGTAGACAGTTGCCGTTTGTAGAAGAGGAAATCAGAAGTCTTTGGCCCGAGGCCTGGGGAGCAGAGGTTTCCAAACGGGTTGAATCCGCCGTTTCGCGCGCTATGATTTTTGGCGGGAAAACATGTAGGGCTGGCATCGAAGTTCATCTGCCGCCACGTGGAGGCTGTGCTGGGAAGAAAGAGAAGCGGCAATATTATAGAAATTGCGATCTGAAGTGTCTGTTTTGCTTTAGCGCTGCCACGGAAAATTGATCTAGCTTATAGCGCTGTAATGAACTATCGCCGAATAAAACTGATATTGAAGATTGTCATTTCTGTTTTTTAAGCCTACGTTACGAAAGTGCAAGGACTAAAGTGTTCTAATTAAATGTTTTACAGTATCAACACTAGTTAGCAGTGAATGCAATTAAACAAAGTCATGTACGGATGTAGATCAAACAAAAAATTACATGTTCACGGAGTTAGATGTTTAGTAGGAACTTCCTACTAAGGGTAGCGTTTGCCGAAATGAATGTTTGCATTCCACATGATGAAATTCAGTTGTAAAGAGCTTGAAAATGTTTCTCTACGAGAATTTCTCGATTAGTCAGTGTAGGGTTTTGGGATAATTTTGTAACCTGCGATCAGGCGTGCAGGTTAATAATTTTGCGGCTCACTGATTCAGCGTTGCATAATACAACTGTAATAAGGCCCTGCGGTTTACACGGGTCCGGACAAATTTTTGCACGAAACAAACTTGCACCGTTCCACCTTGCATTTTAGGCCCCGTTTACACGGGTCCGGACAAATTTTAGCACGGACGAATTTTGTTCCTGGATCGCCTGTTTACATGGATCCGTGCAAATTCTGTTGCAGTGGTGTTTACACGGATCCGTGCAAATTTTAGACCAGCTGCGGCATTTGATGACAGGCCATAACCGCGCTATGTGAGCAAAAAGTTGCACGGTTCGGGTGTTTACACGAGTCCGTACAAATATGGAACCGTGCCGGTCAAAACGTCGACCTGCTTTTTTCAGGTCCCAATAACTTGCACACTTATAAGGCCCCGTTTACACGGGTCCGGACAAATTTTTGCACGGACGAATTTTGTTCCTGGACCGCCTGTTTACATGGATCCGTGCCGGATCCGTGCAAATTCTGTTCCAGTGGTGTTTACACGGATCCGTGCAAATTTTAGACCAGATGCGGCATTTGATACCAGGCCATAACCGCGCTATGTGTGCAAAACGTTGCACGGTTCGGGTGTTTACACGAGTCCGTACAAATATGGAACCGTGCCGGTCAAAAAGTTGACCTGCTTTTTTCAGGTCCCAAACTTGCACACTTAGCCGTTCAAAAATTCGTCCAGTTCCGCCGGTCCCGTGTAAACGCAAGGTGGAACCGTGCAAGTTTTTGTCCGTGCAAAGATTTGTCCGGACCCGTGTAAACGGGGCCTAAGTGTGCAAGTTTGGGACCTGTAAAAAGCAGGTCAACTTTTTGACCGGCACGGTTCCATATTTGTACGGACTCGTGTAAACACCCGAACCGTGCAACTTTTTGCTCACATAGTGCGGTTATGGCCTGGAACCAAATGCCGCAGTTGGTCTAAAACTTGCACGGATCCGTGTAAACACCACTGCAACAGAATTTGCACGGATCCATGTAAACAGGTGGTCCAGGAACAAAATTCGTCCGTGCAAAAATTTGTCCGGACCCGTGTAAACGGGGCCTTAGCCGTTCCAAAATTCGTCCAGTTCCGCCGGTCCCGTGTAAATGCATGGTGGAACCGTGCAAGTTTTTGTCCGTGCAAAGATTTGTCCGGACCCGTGTAAACGGGGCCTAAGTGTGCAAGTTTGGGACCTGAAAAACGTAGGTCAACTTTTTGACCAGCACGGTTCCATATTTGTACGGAGTCGTGTAAACACCCGAACCGTGCAACTTTTTGCTCAGATAGCGCGGTTATGGCCTGAAATCAAATACCGCGACTGGTCTAAACTTTGCACGGATCCGTGTAAACACCACTGCAACAGAATTTGCATGGATCCATGTAAACAGGCGGTCCAGGAACAAAATTCGCCCGTGCAAAATTTTTTCCGGACCCGTGTAAACGGGGCCTAAGTGTGCAAGTTTGGGACCTGAAAAAAGAAGGTCCCAAACTTGCACACTTAATAAGGCCCCGTTTACACGGGTCCGGACAAGTTTTTGCACGGACGAATTTTGTTCCTGGACCGCCTGTTTACATGGATCCAATCCGGGCAATCTTTTAAAGGCGCAAAGTTTAATAATACGTCGAGAAATAATTGGAAACCTTTATTTGAAGTAAACTTTAGAAAGAATTCTACTAAAACAATAAGATTATTCACTTTCGATTTCTATGTGATAGTTGATTTGGCCTTCGGCCTCTTCAACTATCACCTCATAGAAATCTCGAGCTCATAATCTAATTGTTAATTAAGGTGACTTTTAGTGATCTCCGTGCGCAACAAAAAAGCGCGATTATTTTTCCAATGCGGCGTGTTATATCACACAGAGTTCGACTTTCTTTGATTGTTTATTCATCTACGTCCCAGAAAAAATGGCTTCACCACCCTTCATCATTAATTAATATTTTTATCCTTTAAAGGAAACATACATGTAAATTTGGACTTGTTCTGTTCGGCCTTACGTTTCTATCTGTAGCATTTATTTCATTTGCCAGAAAAGTAGCCATAGATTTCTGCAATTTTTTTTCTTAGTTATTGAGGATATTGTTCTCATTGAATAAATAAAATAAAAAGTGGGGGTCACCGTGCTCGTTTAAGAGAAAAGGAGCATTTATCTCGCTATCGAGCTTAGTATGAGGGAAATCTCTTACGTTTTGTACGCGCACGCACTCATGTGCGCGCGCTAATGACGCAAAAATCGTGCGCAGTAGGAATGCGCAATGCAAAACTAGGGAATCATTTTAAGGTGGCCGAACACAGTTTTGGCGCGCGCTCTTGCTAACGCGATTCAGCGCGCGCACAAGTATTGCATAAAAAACAAACATGGCATAAATACAGCGATCATTTTATTTACTCAATGTCTGCCCTATCTGTACTATTTTTTTCTTCACAAATGAACACAATGTATTGAATTGATGGTTTTACTCTGTTATTACAAAGGTATGTTAGAAAGGTAACGATGCAAAGAACTCAGCTCTGCTATTTCTTTGTTGCTAAAAGAACCCAGTTAAATGCAGCGCATGCGTAGTAAGTCGAAAAAAGTGCGATTGAGTGAAAAATTGACTTCTCGGAGGCGCTTATTTCTCGAGAACCACGCATTAGAATTTCACGAAATTTGGCACGAAAATACTTTAGGAAATATGTAACTGGAGGATTGCAAAAAAATTGAACTTTAACAAAGGAAATTCAAGATATGCCAGTGAACCATCAAAGAGGGATAATTACAGATCTGTTTGTTAAATTATTATTAAAATAGCGCTAACTTGCGAGTATCGTTACAAGCTTGTTGCATGCAAATTATAAAGAAAATCTAATGACTAGATTTTCTGCAAATAAACAAAACCGATTTTAAACACCTGTTTATATTTGATCATGTTGCCATGGCAACGGTAAATACGTCAGTTTCATTATCAAAAAGTTTAAGTTTGTGTTGTTAACTTGCTTGCTGCCATTTTTGGTGACCAAAGGATCAAGGGTTTTAGAGAAAAATGTAAATGAAACAGAGGTATCAAAAACTGTGTTCAGCCACCTTAAGTTCCTACTGGATGATGGTTAGGGTAGGGAGATAGAAAACCAGGGCCACAATTCAATATAATGTGGATTATGAAGTTTTACTTTGTACCTCTTTCTTGTCAACTGGAGTGGCTTTCCTCTTTGTTGCTGGCATATACAGTGTAAAACACAAAGTACAGTGACACCAGGACAGCAAGGACAACAAACAAATACAATAACACAATCTAAAAAGAAATGAGATTCATTCAATGGGAAACTCACAAATACCACAAATAGTTATGGAATGTTTTTTACATGTGTTGCAAAGCCAAGGGGAAGGCAATCAGGTATGAGAAAACTAGCAAACAGCAATTGTAAGTTGGTTTGTGGTTTTAGGTTTGCTCACGTTTATTGTGATTGGTCAGTACACAACTGGTCTGTCAGAATCAAATTAAATTGTTCTGACTCACATAGGAACATACAAGTCTCCAATATAAGGTGGCACTGTTTGCTACAATCAGTTCACACATTTATATTCAGCTCCTTTTACTTGTTTCACAAATGCAATCTCTTGCAAAACATGTGGAGTGACAAACAATATTTAGAAAACATCCCTAAGAAAATAAGCGCACTGATTGGTTAAAAATCGTTTTTGCATAACTCAATAGAAACACAGAACTAGCACAAGTTGTTGCTGGATGCAATGATGGCACCAGCAAAGAGAATTTACATTTTGACCAAAGTAAAGCTATTTCCCTTGTTTTCGTTGCAGGGTGTTTTTCTTAAAAAAATAGAAAACATGTTCTCTGTGTTTCTATTGTGTTA
>JAHPZR010002138.1:0-7500 GCA_019787425.1 Platygyra sinensis
CTTTGCCTTAATTAGCAATGTATCACATTCTGATCAAGGCAAATATAACCCTCTCTCCTGAAATTATCAAAGAAAAAAAACCGCACCCTGGATTAGTTGTTAACGTTTCGTTGACCTTTTTGTCATCCACCTTAGTTAGCGGTTTCACTGAGCACTGCATTTGTAAACGCCGTCACGAAATAATTTTTAACATGCAAACGCCGACAATGAGTACTTTTCAAGCAGTTGGCTAACAAAACGGCCAACGAAGCTGAACTGGCGAGGCGACAATTTCGAAGTATTTACTCAGGCCTTACCATCACAAATGTCTCCATCGGCCACCCGAAGTGAACTTCTTCAGTTCTAAATTCATCGGGGAAACTCGACACAAGTGAATCTTTCTTTAAGAGCTGGCCTGCCCATCCTCTACAAATACTGCTACTTAGGACATACCAGTATTTGCCTGGTGCAAGTAAGAATACATCGTCGTTAATGTCGCGAGTGAAGAGCGCGAAACGGTTGCTTCTGTAGGTACAATGTACCGGAGCAGAGTATACATCATGCAACTGAAAATAAATTAATACTGAGAAAGTGCATAATTAGGGTTATTTATTTTTTAAAAGGCATAATTGCATGGAAATTAGATGTCTTCATACATATTTATGTCTAGCAGGTCCACAGGTCCACAGGTCCACACTACCTAATGTAAATGAATGTCTCCAGTCCATAAGTCCACAGGTCCATAGGTCCACAGGTCCACAGGTCCACAGGTCCACAGGTCCACAGGTCCACAGGTCCACAGGTCCACAGGTCCACAGGTCCACAGGTCCACAGGTCCACAGGTCCACAGGTCCACAGGTCCACAGGTCCACAGGTCCACAGGTCCACAGGTCCACAGGTCCACAGGTCCACAGGTCCACAGGTCCACAGGTCCACAGGTCCACAGGTCCACAGGTCCACAAATCCACAGGTCCACAGGTCCACAGGTCCACAGGTCCACAGGTCCACAGGTCCACAGGTCCACAGGTCCACAGGTCCACAGGTCCACAAGTCCACAGGTCCACAGGTCCACAGGTCCACAGGTCCACAGGTCCACACTACCTCATATAAATGAATGTCTTTAGTCCACAAGTCCACACTACTTCATATAACTAAGGAAATGTCTTCAGTCCACAGGTCCACAGAATGACAGTTCGTATAACAGACATATTTTTTAAACGTGTGCTTTCTTAGCTTATTGCTTCGGCATGTTGAGGGAGTTTGCAAAAGTTTTTGAAAGGAAAATCGTACGCGTACAAGTAGCTCATTTGCATAATACAGCGCGTGCACTTTCAAGTCGGAGTAGGTGTTTTCAATTGTCAACAAATCTTAACAAAGATTTCTTTAGTTATCTTAAATGTTGTGGTAAAAAACAAATCGAATGTGGTTTAGCGTGGACTGTATTCTTATCGACAACAATACAGGTCATCACAGCAGTCAAGATTTGTTGTGAAACCATTGAGTCATGCATGTCGACATAAGCAAAATTTTCACAGGGTTTAAATGGTTTCTTAGTTACGTTTAGCACAATTTTCACATTTTACCTTTGAAGAGTGCCATTCCGAACTTTGTGGCGTGTTTTGTATTCCTCGGAATGGCATTTTTCATTAAATTAATTTCCTCTTCAGACACATTGACAAAGCGCGAGGCAGCTATTTTGAAAATTTGTCCTCCCGCTATAATCACCTCTGCGGAGGTGATTATAGCGGAATATGACGCCATTCTCGGCCAATGAGAGCGCGAGGATTTCTATAATCACCTGAGTAATTATACTAATGGTCCTTAGACACCTTTCAAATCAGTGTGAATCAAAAGTATGCTTTATTCAAAAGTATGCTTTATTTTTGTTTGGCTTACGCATTATTCACTCGGTAGGGGGTGAATAATTAACAATTAGACCCGTAGCCCGAAAGGGCTACGGGTCAATAGCCCATGAGGCGAAGCCGAATGGGCTATTGACCCTTGGCCCTTGAGGGCGAAGGGTCTAATTGTTTTAGTATCACCCAACTAGTCGGACAGAAAAGGCAGTAATAAAGTTAGCGAATGCAAGTTGAAGAAATATTTATTTGGGGGAAAAAACGAAAGAAAAACCGGCGAATTTCGCTACTCGATGACTATTACTATTAGACCACTAGTAGCGTAGCCAATCAAAATGCAGGATTTGCATTAGACCACTAGTTGGGTGATACTAATGCTCATTAGCCAGAGATAGCGAACCAATCAGATTGCTTAAAACACCAAGATCACTGGGTGTGTATATGCTAATTACCAATAGCATTGCGAGTTATAATTTTTAATAAACATCTGACTAAACGTTTTGCCTACAGCTACGTCAATTTGCAATTTCTTTTCCTGCACCCAGCTGTTGTGATTGTCTTGTAAAAGTCAATATTATGTACATGGCGTACTTTTAATTATTATCGAATAAGACAAGCTCTTTTCATGACATGCACTTTCTTCAATCAATCCATATTTACGCATCTAAAGCAATGTCTAACTTACAATTCATTTTAAAACTGGAAATTCAGTTTTGAGAAACACACTCTTTAATTAATTTCAAATGTGTTCTCTCGGATTTTCTGTATGTAGAGACGAATTCTAAGGAAATCTGTGAAGAAACATCTTTTCCTTCTTTTTTGAGAAAAATGCTGATGTCCGCATTTTTATTGAGATTCAAGGCGAATGTGTCACTCCCGCCAGTTTGGTCTTAGAATCCCATACTATCTTTAATGGATTTCTGAAAGATGCCAGTTTAAGCCCTCTGTTAAATCTTCACACTTGTGACTCACGTGTGAAATTATTTTAAATTGGACGGTAGGTGGGTTAAAAATTCCCGCCAAGGCCTTTTTTTTTTTTTTTCGTGCTTTCCCGTACCTTTTCCGATGTGCCACAGCCGCGTTTTTTTTCGGAATCCTCAACTATGCTTAATGGGTTATTTTAAGATGCCAGTTTTGGCTCTCCTTCAGATCTTTATATCTGCAATTCTCGGCCAATATTTTCCAAATTGGACAGTGGCTGGATTATAGATTCCAGCACAGTTCATTTTTGTTTCTTCTCGTTCGACTTCCTGAGTTTAGCAACGTTCCGCTACCTCCATTTCAGTCTCGGAATTTGAAACTATCCTTAATGGGTTTGTGAAGAAGGCCAGCTTTGATCCTCTGTTAAATCGTCACACTTGTAATTCACGCGAGTTAAAAATTTTCGCTGATGCCATTTTTCTTTTTTCCTCGCCCATCCTCGCGCCTTTACCGCTGTGTCGCAGCCGCGTTTTGGGCCTCTGAAACGTTAAGTATGCTTAATGGTTTTTGAAAGTTGCCAGTTTTGGCCCTGCGTTAAATCTTCACACTTGTAATTCATTTGTGGAATTCCTTTCAGCTGGAAAGTAGATGGGTTAAAATTTCTCGCTAATGTCATTTTTCCCTCCTTTCACGAGTTCTGGCGCCTTTACCGATGTTTCCACAGCCGCGTTTTCTGTCTCGGAATCCTTAACTATGCTTAATGATTTATTGTAAGATTTCGCCTTCCTTCAAATCTATTTATCTAGGTTTCGCGGGTAATATCTCACCCAATTGGACAGTGGGTGGATTATAGATTCTCGCCGACAGATCATTTTTCTTCCTTCTCCTTCGGCTTTCCGGGTATAGCAATGTGCTACTCCCAACATTTCGGTGTCAGAATCCGAAACTATCCTTAATGGGTTTGTGAAAGATGCCAGTTTTAACCCTCCGTTAAATTTTGCTATTTGTAATTCTTGCGTTGAATTGTCTCCAATAGCCAGTCCGGGATCGTTATCAGATTTGATAACCACGTGACGTCATATAATGGCGGCCATTTCAAAACTCGGGAATTTTCGTATTGACTTCGCTTTGCTCGTTATTTGTTCGATTATGCTCGGGTAATTTACCCATAATTCTATTCGATAAGTACCAAGAAAGGAAGAGCCTCGCGTGTTTTGAAGATGCGGCTGAGGACCAGCGTAAACGATGTAAAATGCTACTCGTAAAGTGAAACAGCGCTTCCAATGTTGCATACAGATCAGGTATGTTTTTCATTTTGTCATTAGATTTAAGTTGCTTGCAGATATTTGTGACAATCACAAAAAATATGTCGTTAATCTTCACCGCTATACACTTGGGATTTAATCTGTTTTTAGTGTTGTCTGACGATCTGTGAAAAAAGTGCACGGGGGTATTTTGATTTACGATGTGCTGTTCGTAACGGCGGCCATATCTACATCTGTAATTGAAATTTAAGAACTTTAATTCATCCAAATTCCGTAGCGATATAGCACATCAAAATTGGGAGATCATAGATAATTATGATGACCCAAATGATATGTGGGAAGCCTGGAAAAAACTGTTCCTTCTTTGTGTTGACAAGCATGGCCCCTTACGTAATAAAGTGTTCGCCCTTGCAAATCACCTTGGATTACTCCGCAATATAAAAAGCGTTTGCATGCAAGAGATATTCTCAAGTTAAAAGCCACTCGTTCTGGTGATGCGGACGATGACGGGCGTAATTTCAAAAAACTTCGCAATACGGTAAACAGTGAAATTAAACGTGCGAAAGAATGTCACTATAAGCATGCCCTCAATGAGTACCAAGGTGATCCACGTAACACCTGGCGAATTGTTAATGAGCTTATGTCTAGGAATTCACACAATTCTGTCATAAACGAAATTAAGCTCCCCTGTGGCAATTCTATTTATGATTCTCGTGAGCTTTTTAACGCCTTTAATCATGATTTTTCTTCCATTGGGCCTAAGTTAACAAATAATATTCATGCCAATGAAGACAATTCTTCACATTTGGATTATTTAGCTGAGACTGGTCACTGCACATTCATACTAAAACCAACCAGTGTCCCCAAGGTTCTTCTGCTTTTGTCTAGATTATGTAAATCAAAATCTACTGGTTTGGACAAATAATATCTGCAGAACTCTTGCGCGAATGTGCTGATTTAATAGCCGAATCACTCTGTACTATCTTTAATCAATCTATCAGTGTTTCTGGAATTTTCCCTGATGAACGGAAACGTTCGAAAGTCGTTCCCTTGTTCAAACAGGGTAATCGTTCAGATTTAAATAGTTACCGCCCAATTTCAGTTATCCCAGTTGTAGCTAAAGTCTTCGAGAGAATCATTTATGATCAACTCTATAATCACCTTACTATACACAAACTCATTTCAAGACACCAATCGGGATTTCGACCTCTTCATTCCACTATCACTGGATTACTTGAAGCTACTGATAGCTGGGCTTACAACATTGACCAGGGTAATGTAAACGCAGTCGTTTTCTGGGATTTGAAGAAAGCCTTTGACACCGTCGATCACGATAATCTTTTGTCTAAACTTATGAAATATGGTGTCCATGGTACTTCATACGATTGGTTCAGATCATACTTGGACTGCCGTAAACAACGATGTTTTATAAATGGTTCTCTCTCTGGGGAACACTTCCTTACTTGTGGTATACCTCAAGGTACAATTCTGTGTCCACTTCTTTTTATAATATATATCAACGACTTACCTAACTGTCTATCAAATGCTGAACCTCGAATGTATGCTGATGACACACACATATCCTTTGCTAGCAATAACATCCAAAATATTAATACTGTTTTAAATGAGGATCTTGCTAGAGTTGAAAAATGGTTAACTGCTAACAAGCTTACTCTTAACGCATCTAAAACTCAGTTTATGTTGATCGGATCGAGGCAGAGGCTAAGAACATTTCACAATCCTCCGTCACTTATGATTGACGGTGCACCTATAACTCACGTTACCTCTACGAAATCTCTTGGTGTTCATATTGACCAGAGTCTATCCTGGAATGTTCATGTTGAGAATTTATGTAAGAAAATCGCGTCTGGTATCGGAGCGTTGAAGAGAGTGAGGTCTTTTGTTCCACACGAGACTCTCCGATCAATCTTCATGTCTTTAGTACAGCCTCACTTTGATTACTGTAACTCTGTCTGGGGATGTTGCGGCAAAACCCTAGCCAGTAAACTTCAAAAACTTCAAAATCGCGCTGCGCGTATACTCACTTACTCGAACTATGATGCCAACGCTGATAACCTCATTAAAAAACTTGGATGGATAAAACTTGATTCTCAACGAACAATCCATAAGGCTGTGATGGTTTATAAGTCGCTTAATGGTCTTACTCCCGATTACCTTAGTTCCAAATTTGTTGACCGTAGTAGCGTCTCCAATTACTCCTTAAGGGACACAGAGGGCAAACTAGCCATCCCACAGCCACACACAAACTATATGAAGAATAGCTTCAGTTACTCTGGAGCAGTTCTTTGGAATAGCTTACCAATCGAGTTGCGGCAGGCTGACTCCCTTAGCGCGTTCCGGGCTGGCTGCGAGCGTCTCTTTCCATCAGGTTAAATTTAGATTTTTATACACGGCACTCATGTAAAGCAGGTTTTATTTTGTTATTTAATACTATAGCTATAATTATTGATTATTTAGAGTAATTTTAGAATAATGTAGTTCTAGTCGTTGTATAATTTGTAATAATTCTGGTAAATAATTAGGTTTTTATAGTTGTGACTGATGAGTTTACCGTGTCTAAATAAAGTTATCCTATCCTATCCTATCCTATGTGTTCCTGGGTATTGAGATGGCGGATGCTGGTACCCATAGAATCAAAACAGCACATTTATGTCGATTTTGTGTCAAGACTTAGTCTTCAAAAAAGACTTCTGCAAGCGCCTGCAAGACCTAAAGAAAAATTCAAGCTTGAATTCAAACGATGTGATATCGACATTGAAGAGGACAACGATTTTATTCATCCCCGCCTAATGTTTGCCTGACGTACGTGGGGTATTTTTATCGCCTGAGACGGTCAATCGGCAAATACATTCATTAAAAGGTAAGTTGCCTATATTTTTGAGTCCAAGATTCAATGTCCACACATTCGTGGTCCTGAAATATTTTCAAGAAATGCCGGCCAAACTAGGTCAGTTTTTTTGGCACACTAGTCATTATATAATTAACAATTATTCGTCGAGCCCGAGTGGGCTCTGGGTCAATAGCCCATGAGGCCTAAGGAGCAAGCCAGTGTGACCGCGGAGACGCTGAAATAACAACCGGCAAGATAGTCAAACTAGAGGAGCTCGAGCGCAGGGTTGTGAAACAGGAATGCTTCAACAGGAGAAATAACATCAAATTCTTCGGCATTAGCGATAACGAGCGGGAATTCCCAGAAGATACAGAAGCAGTCCTGAGAAACTTTCTTCATAACGAAATGAAACTTTCAAAGAAGCACCTTGATGATATTGAATTCGAGAGAGTTCACAGAATCCCAACCCGTGTGCGCGGGGAAAAAATAAATCAGCATCCAAGACCGATAATTGCCAAGGTGTCTTTCTTCAAAGATAAGCAGCAAATTAAATCGCACATTAAGCACTTGCCAAGGGGGAAAAGGTTTGGTGTAGCTGATGACTTCCCGAAAGAAGTTGATGAAATAA
>JAHPZR010002138.1:12500-37500 GCA_019787425.1 Platygyra sinensis
ACTCGTTTTAACAGCTTAGTAAAAATACGGGGCGCGCTGGCCAGACCGTTAGGAAGACAAGTGTACTGAAAATATTGCCCATCAAACCAGAACTTCAAATATTTTTGGTGGGAGAGGTCAACAGGGACTGTATAATAGGCGTCTTTCAGGTCCACCGAAGCCATGTAACAACCTGGTTTCATCATGCTAAGGGCAGTCTCAAGCGTGTCCATTTTAAAGTGGTGATACTCTACAAGGTTTAGGATAGTACGATGGCTGCCGTCCTTTTTAGGACGCAAGAAGATAATGGATACAAAATCGTCCTTTTCCGGTGATGACGGCACTATGACACCTTTAGTCACACCTTATCTATTTCAGTTTGAACAATAACTCGTTCTGTAGCATTGAATATCCTTGGTCTATGAGAACTTTGTCGAGGCGTAATGTCGCCTTTAAACTCTATGTGGACTCCAGTAACATACTGAAGTATCACAGAGTCGGAAGTGAGGCCTTCCCACTGCGTTAAAAAGTTGCGTAGTCTACCAGCTTGAAAGGCGATTTGTTTGGCAAGCATGTTTTGTACAACATCACTGCGTGATGACATGCGTTTTCTTCGTCAGCTTGTTTGCATCGGTGATGTCCTTGGTGAGCATGGATAAATCACCGAAGAGAAATTCGGACGTTCCCACGACCGTGCTACAGACAGAACCATAGTCCTTGTGCAACTCTTTTTTCATTGCTAGCCGCCTTGCGTGGCTTGCTTCGTGGTGACATTGTATCGCCAGCGCAATAGCATCAGTGACTAATGCCAGCAACTCGCTATCCTCCGCATAGTTCTTTATAACTCTATCTGCCGCTTTTGCCATGGCAATTGTAGAACCTACAAGCATGCTTTGGTTCTTTTGGGAGCCAGCGTCCTGCGTTCGCATGGATGCAGATATTTGATTCCAAATCAGTGGATTAACCTTGGGTGTGCGCAGGCCTTCGACATTCTCGGACCGCAAATATTGGTCTAACTTTGTTTTGAGCGCGTCAGCGCTCATTTTATCCTTGAGGAGAGCATTCATTAGCTCGGCCAGTTCGCCCTCGATAGCAGGGCCTGTTTTGTCCTTCAGGTTGAG
The DNA here is from genome assembly GCA_019787425.1 of Platygyra sinensis. Classification (NCBI taxonomy): domain Eukaryota; kingdom Metazoa; phylum Cnidaria; class Anthozoa; order Scleractinia; family Merulinidae; genus Platygyra; species Platygyra sinensis. The sequence goes on from JAHPZR010002138.1 coordinate 13,601, forward strand.
GTCCTGAGCTATGGCCTTCAGTAAGGCCTTATGTCCGCCCTGCGGGGCGACGGTTGCTTCTACATCCTGCGTCGAAGACTCTCCACGATCAGGTGGGTCGTCGCGGTCGGGTTCGGAGCTGTGATCATCCCCGCTAAGCAGCCTGGTAATGTTGCCATTCATTTGCTGCATCTGTTCTAGCAGAAGCAAGAACTTGTCGTCGACGTCGAGCTGCCTAGGCTTAGCCGTTGCGATCGTTTCCGCGCTCACATTCTCGGAGTCGCTCATACTAGAAAGCCCTAACTGCGTTAGGGTCGAAAGCGTAAGCGTGTGTCAACTACGTGAACACAAAAAACCTGGAGACTTGAAAGAACTGACTACGTCAGTCGCTCCAGAAATAATATTTTCCAGTTTTGGTTCGTTGTACGAAGTACGTCTAACCGCGCAAAGCGCAAACCATGTAATGACTCGCGCAAGCGCCGTGCTATCTCATGGGATCTCCCGCCTTCTGGTCATGTGATAGAACAACGATTTTGTGAACAGAATATTTGTTGTCTACCTTCGCTGTGTCATTTTACCTGCGGAACAAATATCACACGGTGTCTATCTGGAAATTAAATTCGCAGTAACTTTGGACGAAGACAGTTTTCTTCCATACATTTCTGTTTTTATTTCGATCCATAACTCCATAACCTATTATGAAGCAAACATAAATTTAATTCAATGAAGCTGCATTGTGATGTTGTGAGTAGCTCCTTTCATCGCAGCGCCTCGTCGACCGGCATATTGAATTATACACTGTTGCTACCAAATAACGTCACGTGAACGAAAACTTGTGCAACGATTGGTTTATGGTTTGTTTTGGTCGAGGTAATCAAAAATGATAACGATCCTGGACTGATAGCAAAGTGCGTTGGTTAAAAATTTTCGCTGTTTGCATTTTTCCTTTTTCTCGCGCATCCTCGCGCCTTTACCGATGTGTCAAAGCCGCGTTTTGGGCCTCGGAATCCTTAACTTTTCTTAATAATGAGTTTTGAAATATGCCAGTCTTGGCCATTTGTCAAATCTTGAAAAACGTTTTTCCACGCGAAAAATTCTTTCGAATTCGAGTTTTTGTAAGTCAGAGATTCAAGCCCATGTCATTTTACCCCCTTCTTACCCATCCTCCTGCGTCTAGTAATGTGTTCAACAGTCATGTTCTCCACCTCAGAATCTTAAGTGCTGTGAATAGGTTTTTGAATGGTGCCAGTTTCAGCCCTTTTTCAGTTCTTTACATTTGCGTTTCTTGGGTAATATTTTACTAAATTGGTCAATGCGTGGATTAAAGATTCTCGCCCAAGTAAGTTTTGTTTCTTCTCGTTCGACTGCCTGGATATAGCGATGTGTTACTTCTGCCATTTCGGTCTCAGAATCCTAAACCATTCTTCATGGGTTTCTAAAGGTGCAAGTTTAAGCTCTCCGTTAAATCTTCACACTCGGAAGTTCACGTGTGGAACTCTTTTATATTGCACTCTAGGTGGGTTAAAGATTCTCGACAATGTCATTTTTTCGTTTGCTTGCGCGTTCTCGCGCCTTCACCGATATGCCACAGCCACATTTTCTGTCTAGACTATGCGTATTGCCTTATTGTAAGATGTCAGTTCTGACCCTCCTTCAAATCTTTATATCTGCGATTCTCGGGTAATTTAAAAATCGGACCGTGATTCTCACACAGGTCATTACTCTTTCTTCTCGTTCGTCTTCCCGGGTATACCAATGTTCCACTCCTCCATTTCGGTCTCAGAATCCGAAACTATCCTTAATGGATTCTAGAATGATGCCAATTTTGACCTTCCGTTAAATCTTGTTACTTGTAATTCGTGCGTTAAATTCTTTCGGATTGGACTGTGCGTGAATTAAAAAAATTCACTGATGTCAGTTTTCTTTTTTCTCTCGCATCCTCGCGCCTTTAACGATGTGTCACAGCCGTGCTTTGGGCCTTGGAACCTTAACTATTCCAATGGGATTTTAAAGATACTACTTTTGGCTCTCTGTCAAATCCTTAAAAGTGTTTTTCACGAGAAAAATTCTTTTGAATCTAACCTTTTGTTAGTCAGGGATTTAAGCCCATGTCATTTTACTCTTTTCTTACGCATCTTTCTGTATACTGGTATATGGCGATGTACCTCAGTCACGTTTTCCACCTGAGAATCTTAAAATATTTTTAATACGTTTTCAAATCGTGCCAGTTTCAGCCTTCCTTCAATTCTTTACATAGTTTAACAAATTGGACAGCGGGGGGATTAAAGATTCTCGCCCAAGTGGGTATAGCGATGTGCCACTCCTGCCATTTCTGTCTCAGAATCCCGAACTATCCTTAATGGGTTTCTTAAAGATGCCAGTTTAATCCCTCCGTTTGATCTTTAAAGTTGTGATTCACGTGTAGAATTCTTTTAAATTGGACGGAAGGTGGGTTAAAAATTCTCGCAATGTCTTTTTTCTTCTTTTTTTCTCGCTATCTCGCGCCTTTACCGATGTGCCACAGTCGCGTTTTTCTGTTTCGGAATCCTAGACTATGCATGGGTTATTGTAAGATGGGAGTTTTGGCCCTCTTTCAAATCTTTATATATGCGTTTCTCTGGTAATATTTATACCAAATTGGACAATTGGTGGATTATAGATTCCCGCCCAGGTCAGTTTTCTTTCTTCTCGTTCGACCACCTGGGTATAGCAATGTGCCACTCTCGCCATTTTGGTCTCGGAATGCGAAACTACTCACAATGGATTTGTGAAAGATGCGAGTTTCAAACTTTCCTTAAATCTTTAGACTTGTTATTCACCTATTAAATTCTTTCGAATCTTGTGGATTAAAAGTTTTCGCTGATGTCATTTTTCTTTTTTAAAACGCATTCTCGCAATTGCACTTATGTGGCACATCCTCGGTTTGGGCCTCGGAATCCTTAACCTTGTTTAATGGGTTTTTGAACGATGCCAGTTTAGCCATCTGTCAAATCTTTTCAGGTGATTTTTCCACGTAAAAATTCTATTGAATTTGCGCTACTCCACCATTTCGGTCTCGGAATCGGAAACTGTCCTTTATGGGTTAGTGAAAGACGCCAATTTTGCCCACGCCCCCCCCCCCCCCCCCCCCCCCCCGTTAAATCTTCACACTTCAAAATTAAAAATTTAAAAATTTTCGCTGATGTCATTTTCCTTTTCACGCGCCTTCGCTGATGTTCCACAGCGGCATTCTGCGCCTCGCAACCCTTAACTATGCTTAAGCTGATTCCCGAGTTTTGCATTGCGCATTCCTACTGCGCACGATTTTTGCGTCATCAGTGCGCGCAGATGAGCGCGCACGCGTACAAAACATAAGAGATTTCTCTCAAACTAAGCTCGATAGCGGGATAAAAGCTTCTTTTCTCTTAAATGAGCACGGTGACCCCCACTTTTTATTTTATAAATTCAATGAGAACAATATCCGCAATAACTGAGAAAAAAATTTGCACAAATCTACGGCTAGTTTTTTGGCAAATGAAATAAATGCTACAGATAGAGACGTAACGGGCGCAATAGAGCAAGTCCAAATTATGTTTCCTTTAAAGGATAAAAATATCAATTAATAATGCAGGGTATTTGAAGCCATTTTTTCTGGGATGTAGATGAATAAGCAATCAAAGAAAGTCGAACTCTGTGTGATTATAACACGCCGCATTGAAAAATAATCGAGCTTATTTGTCACCCAAATAACCATATTTGTCAGCATCGTGGCATGAAAACAAGCACGGTGACCCCCTCTTTTTATTACGTTTTTAATAATATACAAGCAACAATTTCTGCATTCTGATTGGTTAAGAACATGTCAATTAATCCCAAATCAGTGCAAAAAAGTGTAATTGAGTGCAAAAAAGTGTAATTGAGTGCAAAAATGTGTAATTGAGTGCAAAAAGTGTAATTAGTTTTGAAAATGATTGACAGCTCCTACTTTGAGCTCGGACAAACAAAATGGCGGACAAAAATTAAACGAAGATTGAAACTCTTTACCTTCATTTCAATACAATTACCTCATAACGAAGCAAAGTACAAAGCTCAACAACAACTTCTAAACTAGTAAAAGTGAAATAGATGTACACAAAAGCCGCGAGGTCAAAAACTTTAACATAAACTTCAGCTCGAGTGAATGAAAATATGCCGGCGTCGATCGCGACTACATTACAAAATACCAGTTGAAGAAGTAAACTTTCAAATTCTTGAGCACCACGAAGTAAAACGCGAAGAAGGACCCAACAAGACGTCCTAAGAACCGGCCACATCTTACGTTTTAAGACAAAAAGTGCAAGCATTCTACTTTTGTGAAAGAACTGAAACGGCGAGCTTAGAGATTAGAAAGGTCGTTCCCTAACAAAACCCGGTTAACGCTTCAGGCAAATCTAACCTGTAAAACGTCCAGTGAAGAAGCTGAAGTCTGGCAGCAACCAGGAGAGGTGAAAACGATGTCTTTCACAGCTAAGAAATTCCGTTCTTGGTAGATTTTAGCTTCGTTTCTTGGTATTTTGGACAAAGTAACTTGTACCACGGCCATGTTCAATGGTTTCTTGCACACAGTTTCTCAACCACTGAAAAAACCATTTGGCAAGAAAGCCGCATCAAAACCGCAGGGAGTTATTCCTCTTCTTTGTGGTCAAGTTCTTCAATTCAACTTTGAGTAAAGACTGCTTTTAACTGTAAAAGAAACTGCTCAGTTTCCATACATGACTTGGAGAGAGTGAATGAATTTTTACGCTTGAATTCACCTGTCAAATTTTCATCCAATAAAGTTGATGTAGCTTGTTGCCTCCATTTGTCACGCAAAATACTGAAGCGTGACAGAAATTGTTACTTGTATATTATTAACAAGTAATCAAATGATTTTTCTCGTGCAATTTGTAATAAATAAGCACTCGTAAATTTTTCAAAGACTACAAATTGCACTCGCCCTACGGGCTCGTGCAATTTTTTGTAATCTTTGAAAAATTTACTCGTGCTTATTTATTCCAAATTGCACTCGAAATCATTTGATTACCTATACTAACATCTCTTTGTACTGTAATGACACCATACCAAGTTTATCGGAAATCTATGGCGGGTTCTTTTACCCGGGAATCACCTTAATGGGTTTTTCATAGTTCCAGTTTTAGCCCTCTGTCAAATCTTTAAAACTGTTCTTTTGAATTCGACTTTTCGTTAGTCAGAGATTCAAGCCCATGTCATTTGACTCTCTTCCTAACCTACGCATCTTCCTGCGTCTAGCGAGGTGCCTCAATCGCGTTTTCCAGCTCGGAATGTTAAAATAATCTTAATAAGTTTTCAAATGATGCCAGGTTCAGCCTTCCTTCAATTCTTTACATTTGCGTTTTTCGAGTAATATCTTACTAAATTGAACAGTGCGGGGATTAAAGATTCTCGCCCAAATGTAAGTAAGTTTTCTTTCTTCTCGTTCGACTGCCAAGGTATAGCGATGTAATCCCAAACTATCGTTAATGGGTTTGTGGAAAATGCCAGCTTTTGCTCAGAATTAAATCTTTACACTTGTACTGATGCACGCGTGGAATTTTATCGAGTTGAACAGTGCGTAGGTTAAAAATTCTCCCTGACATTATTTATCCTTTTTTTTCGCGCTTCCTCGCAACTGTACCGATGTGCCACAGCCGCCTTTTTGGCCTCGGAATCCGAAACTATGCTTAATGGTTTTTGAAAGATGCCAGTTTTGGCACTCTGTCAATTCTTTAAAAGTGCTTTTCTGGCGAAAAACTCTATTCATGTTACAGTCGATGACTTTGATGCTTCCAAGTGTTTAGAGCAAGAAAACTGTACAGCTGCATTAAAAGTTCTGATTGTTTAAATCACTTTTTCCTACAAAAAAATTTTGTACTAAAAGGTTGTGGTTTTGTAGCTAATTCCCGTGAGTGATACTTGCAGAAATAATTACACAGAGATTTATAGGCCTAATAAGTTGGTTGGTTGTAAGAGAAACCCAGGAAAAATAACCAGTAACACCATGGACTTAGTTGTCATTCCTGCTTAATTCTGGGAGACGCGATAGCTTCAAGGTTAGTGCGCTCGACTCCGGAGCGAGCGGTCCTGGTTCGAGCCCTGGCCAGGGACATTGTATTGCGTTCTTGGGCAAGACACTTTACTCTCACAGTGCCTCTCTCCGGTCAGGTGTATAAATAGCTACTGGCGAATGCAATGCTGGGGGGAACCCTGCGATGGACTAGCATCCCATCCAGGGGGGAGTAGAAATACTCCTGGTCGCTTAATGCTGCTGAAACCGGGATAAGCTCCAACCTGACGGGCCACGTGGCTCGTATGTAGACTTGCTTGATTGTAAACAATAAAAAAGCTTGCTAAATGGGAGAGAACGGGTGAAGGGCAGGAGAGAAGTGTAGATAACGCCAAACTACCAATTTTTACTTTTAATGCATATGTTTCTAATATGATTTTAGAGCCTACAATATGCAAGACTGTTTACGGCTTTCTTTCCCTCTGCACGTCTCCGTGATTCTCGTTCCAGATCAGTAGCGTGCTCCTTATTTCCAGGAAGATAAATGTTGGCAACATTAATGGTCAACGTAAATTTCTTCAACAAAATTATTCCCGGTGGTATATATCGTTCAATGCAGCGGTTATTAAAATGAAGTTTGCGTGTTTGCTTTAGGGATGTCAAACGCGTGGGGTGGGGGTAGCCTATCCAGGAGTCAAGTATTTTTGTTAAATTCAAGCTCAGAAGTACAATCTGTTCTGAACACGGGAAGTGGTAACCTCCTACCTCCAACAATCTAACGAGCAAATCCAACGTGGCTTATTTTACTTCTATGAAAAATATACTTAAAATAAGCAAACTTTAGACCGTAAGCGAGCCCTTGCAAATTATTGGTAAAATATATTATTACGAAAACCTTTTTGGCCAAATCCGGTGAGCAACAAACCTATCCCCCCCTCCAGACCCCCCCCCCCCCCTTCATTCCCTGCCAAACCAAATTTTGAGGCACAATCCTGTCTAATTCACAAGGCCACGCAAGTCGTTTGAAAAACAAAATTCCTCCCGATTCCTCCTGTTAACGACTCGCCACTTGTTCCCGGATGCCAGGTCGCTGTATTTGCCATCTTGCATAACTTGCGTCACGCGTCGCTATCATGTGATTGATTTTGGTTTTTCGGAAAAAAAATATTTGGAAATTATTAAAAGAATTTGTAATCATTGACAATTCTTGGAAAGGGATCTGTTTATTCTTATTTGTGCTGTGTTCCTTTGTTGTGAAGAGCGAATACTTATCCGATCACAAGCACTTTAAAAATAATAACAAGGTAAGACAATCTTTCACAATGTTATATTGTTATGTTCTATCAGTTTGCATGGTTGTTTGAGCAAGGGAAAAGTAAAGCAGCTTTTTGTTAAGCGATTAGCATTCGTTCGGATGCCACTGATTGGTGCAAAGATTTACTCTGAACGTGAGAGTTTCATCTTGAGAGTGATGACTCAGACAATGACGTTCATGATGACGATGATGATGATGGCGATGAAGCAGAAAGTCAGATCACTCAGTATTCTAAGATGACATGCAATCAACTGAAAGAATTGAGCGCAGGAAGCCTCGCCTCAGTGAACAAGAGACTAACATTTTTTACAATGACAGCAAATATGAACTCTGAGCTTCCGGTTTGTTGCTTTCACGTTTAGATTGTTATTTTTTTTTCTTGAAATTGAAATGCATTCCATTTATAATGAAGTTACGAAGTTGTATAAGCCCAGAGTTTATAATCAGAATTTTACGGTATACTACTTTCATCACTCACCATACGTCACAAAGAGGGCGTTCTTTCGCTTTACACTGATGATGAAGCAATGTTTTTAATCAGATAATGAGCAGAATCCAATCATGATCCATTTTTAATATGACGCAATACATGGTAATCGCAATTTCTCAGAAAATGGGGAATAAAAGCTACAAATAAAAGAGTCTTTTCATTTTCCTCTGAATTGTGAGGCGAGTAGTTAAGGTGAAGCGAGCACAGCATTTGCTTTGGTAAGTACACGTAATAGCTAGAAATTTTGTTGCGTTGCTTGTCTACTAGTTGAGAATAACATGAATTAAGATTTCTCTTTTATCGTCAAGAGACAATTAAGTTGTAATGGCAAATTCTATCAGTTTCATATTTTGGCTGTGTCTCTTAAGAAAAGGCGGAAGCATCAATAAAATTGACCAAATCATGAAAAGCATTTTATGAAAAGGACTAAATTGAAGGTGAGGAATTACAACAAACGTGAAGGAATAGTTTCCTTTTAATTTGAAAATCAAAGCTCAAAAGGCGGTCCATATTACAGACAACAGGAAGGTAACGGTGAATTCATTGATTCAATCGACAAACAATTCAAGTAACTTGATCGATGAACACGTACACTGAAACAGAAAGATGTCTTGTATTCAGTTCGAACCCTACTGGGTATCATTCAATCTGTATTTGTATTTGTTTTGCAGTCTTATCTCTTGACCTGTTCATAGTTCACCTTTCTTCTTTTTGTTTTGTTTAGAAAAATTAGCGAATATATTCACGGTAGGTTTATTCTTCCTTGAAACCGTGAAGTTATTTTAAACTCATAGAATCGGAAAGTTTTGGGGCCATCCACTTTTTACAAAGTTAAGTATTATATTAAAACTAAGAATCGATGCGGTTGGCGCTTAAATTTCCATTTAATAGAAACTGAATACTGATTGCCGGTTTTCAAGTGGTGTTGGCATATTCTCGGAAATAGAAAAAAAGTAACAATCTGTTTCCCTGACGGCTTAGGTTAATCAGAAACGAGACCCGGCATAACACGGGTATGCAAAAAAATACAGATGTAAATCGTGGTTACGATCTTTCTTTTTGATGGCATGACAGTGAAAAACAGCAATATTTTACTCAAGAATTACTTTCGAAGAAGTACTCTAACAGTTAAAATCTCTATGTAAGAACCTACATTTATTGAAGTCTGGTAAAATAGGTCTTTCTTGTATTTTGAGGTAGATATTAGCAGTTTAGATTAAGTAAGTTCTTAATTAGGTTCTTAATTTCTAAAAAAGTAATAAGTGAGTTGATTACCGGAAATATAAAGAAACTTGGGACGGTTTAAAACCTTTTGGTCCTTGAGTGTACAGTCAGTATTTATTCATAACCGTATATTCATATTTTTCCTGTAATGTAAATTTACAATCTCACAGTCACACTCCCAGTTTAAAATTTTTATCATAGTTTATCTGTAGCCGACGTACATCAATAGGAACCTGCTTGATCTTGCTAAACAGGTTATTATATATAGTTTTCGATCCCAAAAGGGTAAATTTCTGCCAAAAGCTTCTTGAACCACTAGGTTCTCACATGCGGGTTTTAACTGTATCACCTGGTGTACGTTACAAGACAGCACTCTGACTAATGACTAATGACTTTCAAGATTTGATTCTGAGCACTCGTCGTATTTTCAACTCTCTTCTCGGTGTTTGGAAACCTGATCTGACACAGTCTTTCGTGTTTGATAAATTACATCTCGATTGGTGAATTATCGGTTCCCTAAACCCTTATCTTCAAGGATTGCGTCGGCTGTGGGGATGGAAAAAAGAGTTCTTACTTTCCAACCCGGAAATTTTCTGATTTCTATATATTTATTGTTCATTTATTGTTTTTTTTTTTTTTTTTTAAAGAATGATTTTTGGACAAACTGGCTATCTTTGGAAAAAGTGCTCGACAATAGTTCAATAGGCTGTAGATAAGAAACAATATGTTTGATATTTGTCTAACTCTACTACATGTTGTTTACTTCGTGTATAAATTGTATTTGTTGATTATGAACTGATAATAAAATAATGATTATTGATTAATAATTTAATATTACTTACTTATCAACTTCAGCTGATCATGAATCGCCTTGTTATTCTGCTCTTGGTTGCTGTTGCCATAGCAATGCCTGCTGCTCCAACTGAAGGTATCATTACGTTCAATACTTTTTTTTTTCTTAAATTGCAAATGACTTACAGCCATAGGAAAAGTGACATCATATACATGGAAAAGATTCAGCATGCTGATTGGTTGAGGACACGTCAGTTAATCACAAACGTTGCAGAAAAATGGCATTAAGAAAGCAAGTTAAAACAGTTGATATAAATTGAATTAGTTAATTAATTTATTCATTTTTTTTATAACCGATAAATGGCTTCATTGTGATTGGCTTATTAAATATATGAGTAATCTTATGAAGGCTCGAGCAATTAAGGATTTACCCTATATCCTCGTAATATTTGAGAGAATTATAAAATACAATTGTTGTGTAGATCTTTAATTGCAGTTGCATTCAAACGATTACCTCTTCTTTACACTACGACAACAGAAAAGTAAGGCCAGTGCAATTTGAAAGAACTTTCAAATATCACAAGTAGTGAAGCTCTTTAATTGTTCAGGCTTTGATACGGTTATTCATTTATAAATGACTATATTCAATTTATTTTCAATTAAGTGCAAAGGAAAAATTAATGACCATAACGACGATGATGATGATGATGATGATGATGGCGATGATGATGACGATAATGTAAAGAAGGAGGAGAAAGTTGACGAAGATGAAGCATAATTAATTAATTTAATTATATATAGATCGACTCCTGTTTCTTTTAATATACTAAAATAGTTTTGTATAAAGTAAAATTCTTAGCCATTCATTAGTTGTAATAATATTATCTTTCATCAGGAGGAAAAGGTTGTTTTGGCGCATGTCCATCTTGGTGTTCAAGCCGCCGATGTATCTGCTATCCCACCTTTGATGGCGGCTTAGGTGGCAAGTGCAGCTGGTCATGTAACTTCTGATTTTCCCAGGGTGTTAGCTAGCATGAGGTTCAAAGTAGAAATAAATTAACGAAAGAACTAGATAATCAATATCAAACTAAGGAATGCGTAACTTGATAGAAATAATGTGCTCTTCTTATATAGTCGAAGCAGCTTTAAAAGCCTATATTGGACATGTATCTCCCAGTTGTTGTAATTAAATGAACTTTTTCACTTTGCATCTTATTTCTATTCATTTTGCGAGTTCTATGTTGTAGCTACATAGTGCAACCCATTTTATCTGTTTATGACGCGTTCCTACCATTAAGTTGCTCTCTGGATTGACAGAGGGTGGATCATATGACTTTAAAAGTTTGAAGGATGTATCTTGGCTAGAAGACGCTCAGGAGTAGTTAATTTTACTAATTGTCCTTACATTTGTTTGTATTTTTTCCGGCCATTTATATTTAAACGGTTTATTTTTCGCATTGAAACTTTGCATCCTGTTTATAGCAGAGTGATAAATGTTTTAGTGGCACTACTCTCTGCAGTTTATCGGAGTGTCATGTTCGGTCTAGTGGGAACGCAGTATGAGACATGATGGGACATGATAACAGGTTTCACGTAAACGGGACCGTATTTGGCCGAGATTACATCGTGACATCTCTGATTATTTGGTGTCAAATTGTTGAAAGACTACATATCAACTAACTTACTCTTACTTTATCGTTTTCAGAAAGGAAATCATATCCGTGACTTTGTATAGTAATCTACTCTTAACCAGAATGTATTTAGATCCTTAGTTTAGTTTCTTTCTTTGTTCCAATTTTTTTATCAAGAACTCAAAGTTTGCCAAAATTTCTGCGCTGCTCATCGTATTCTCGACTCTCTTCTCGATGTTGTGTGTTCCAACGTCTTTCTTTATTAATTGCATCGCAGAGTAATGTCTGATTCCTATTCGCAGCGATGTCCGAACTAACAAGGGTAGATTCTGAAAGTATTTGGTGAAATTTTCAACTTGGTCCCAATATATAGTCAAGGAAAGCAACAGAACAAATAACATATTACATTTCCACGAAAAGAACGGGGTTGAAAGTGAGTAGTTTCTTTCGTTTCGTTTCCTACGTAACATAAATCAAAATGAGGGAAAGCCCCATCTAATGTTAACCATCGATTTGCATAATTGACAGATGATACAAATTATATGACGCCTGAGTTTAAATAAAGTAATATGAGGGAAAGACCCTTCTCGTTGTAATCGGTGATTTGCATAATTTATAGATGGGGATATAATGTCCTATGACATAAACATGAAAGAGACGTGGGAAAGTCCCATCTCGTATTCTCGGTTTCACCAGCCATGTGATCGAAACTAAAAGTCGTAACTATTTAATGAATAAAGTCAAGAATTCGAATCTGGGATACGATAGATGATTGATATATTAACAACCTCGCGAAGAATCAAGCCTCTGCTGTTTTTCATTCGCGCGTTATTTGCAGAAGTTTTACCAAAATTTAAAGAGATTTGCATAGAGATGCCATGTTTGTGCCCTTCGGAGGGACACAAACATCGCGGCCGTAAAGTAACAGAAGCATCTGTCACTGAGTTTTACTATTGAAACGAGACATTATTGCTCTAGAAATCCGACACATTGAAATAAATGCTTCTTCTAGTGCAAGCACTGTTTAGTTTGCAAAAACTAAAGTGATAACTCTTCCTTTGACCTCCGCGACAACCGACTCGGGCTGTCGTTTTCATGTCACGCAACGCAAAGGCCTGGAAATTCGAACGTGCTCTATTACTTTAAGATACACCCTGTCGAACCAAAACATTGTGAAATGTCAAGTTCCTAAAGGGTCTTTTATCTGATGAAGCTAAAACCTGAGAGGGAATGGTTATACCTAGTTTTGGATATGACTACGTGACATGAAAACCAAGAATTCGTTTAAAAAATTGTAAAAAAGATTTTTGGCGCGCGCTTAGTGCATGAGGAAGATAAGCCAACAAATAGTCGTGGGCAAAATTTTTCTTGAACGAATTTATGTATGAAAAATACACTGAAACATGGTTAATCCAGGTCTTAAAAAGTCCCACTAAGTGAAAAAGAAGTTATTTTTATCCATAATTTAAAAGACGTTATTGAATTTTAAGAAGTCCTTGGACAAACTGTATTTAATCTATGACAGTACAAAAAAGTGCTATGTGTCGCCCGGTAGGATCAGCTGTATGAATGGATATAACCCGAGAAAAATATTTTTAGCATCAAAAACTCGCATAGCTCGCATAGCAACATAGTTCCTATCCCACCACGTTCATGGCCAAGATTCACGGTTTTTTGAGGAGTCGCTGAACTGGCGCCGCGGTAAAAAAGTTACTCGAAGTCCTGAAAAATGATTTTGAGTGCATGATGAGAATGTGAAATGGTTCAAGTAACTCGCAAACATTTGTTTCCTAGATTGACGCATTAGCAAGTTAATATGAGAGAATTTTGTCATCAATATTGCAAAATCCAACTCGTTTCGAGTTCCATTGGGCGACAAAAGTGTTGAGACACTTGGCAGTAAAAATTCGATTTAAGAGCGTCTTGGTTGCATTTCCTTCCCTTCCCCCAAAAACAATGTTGATTTTTCTATTTCTTCGACTGCACAGACCACAGCGCCTACACAACATTGAATTAGGTGGGGCCGGGGGTATCAGAGAATTAACGCTAGAGGCAAATAAAATAGAACAAATGCGTAAGTATAGAAAAAGCGTCTTTTCCTAAAAGTGTCTACTGATTTCCCATTGGCAAACCATTTATATAGATATAGTTGATTAATTTATTCTATTTTAACACTTTATCATTGATAAAACATTGAGGATTCATGACATGAAGTTCAAAAGAGTGATAAAACAAGTGATCTTATCTAATTTTGTCTTCTGAACAGAATGCTGTTAACCGAATGCTTCTAATACGCAAGTGTGATATAAAAAAAAAATTATCTCATTACACACGCTTAACTGTCGCTAAACCAATAAAAACGTGCCCTCTGAACCCAAAAGTTACTTTTATAACAGTGTCTCATTCTAATTCCTAGTGTACAAAGGTTTTGCTTCTTTTTTCAGTTCAGCGTGGAATAATAACGATTATTTAATGCAAGTAAATGCAGTTTTTTCACCGGTAACCACGAATAACCATGAGTAACCACGGGTAACCAAACGATGGTTAAAAGGATATTCTTAATATTGATTTAATCAACTCATGGTTACCCCTGGTTGACCGTGGTTACCCGTTGATTCTCCTTTACAGCGGTCGTTTGAATTACTCCATGAGAGCCTGCTTTGGGAGTACCACCGGTAGTTTGTATTTCAACAATTACCTTGTTATTTCATTCCTTTTTCGGAAATAAGGCAATGTCACGCACGAATGTCACGCAAGATTACAATTCTAAAAAAGGTGATATTTTCCTTTAATCTTTGTACTGATTAGTAAAGCTTGTCATAATTTTCCTACGAGAAGGACCCAAATCTCGGAATTAAGCGATGGTGGACATTTCAATAAAGTACTACACCGGTTATTTTAGCAAAAACAACTTTTCTGTTGCAGACAATGGGCGACAAAAGCGTTGAGACACTTGGCTGCAAAATTCGATTTTGGAGCGTCTTGGTTACATTACCCCCCCCCCCCCCCCTTTCTCCAAAAACAATGTTGATTTTTCTATTTCTTCGACTGCACAGACCACAGCGCCTACATAACATTGAATTAGGGGGGCCCGGGGTATCAGAGAATTAACGCTAGATGCAAATAAAATAGAACAAATGCGTAAGTATAGAAAAAGCGTCTTTTCCTAAAAGTGTCTCAACTACTTTTGTCGTTCATTGTCTGTACAGTCGCTATTTTTTCTTTCTCACTGGAGATTTCCAAAAACTGAAATCTTAAGGCATCGGCAATATCTTCATCAATCAACATGCCAGAAAACGTCATCAAGCTAAAACTGGATTTCTGATTTAGACCTTAAAACCAAGCCGCCAAAATGAACTGTGATAAAACCAACTTAATACCGAAACTGAGCGAAATGGACAAAACTGAAATGTGAAAACCGACAGCTCGCAAAATCAGAAGTCAATTGCAGAAACCAAAATCCACAACCTCACGGCCAAAAAAGAGAAATGTCGAAATTAGATTTGGAAAATGAAATCTCAACGTCAAATCCCAATATCTGTCAAACCTTATCAATACCGAGAGTTAGAAAATAGAATAATTAAAGCCTAGATTCTATAATTAAGCGGCAAATTTCTAGACTCCATATTAATTAGATGCTATATATTAGCAACGCTATTCAAATGCATGAATAATAGACCAATAGAAAGGAATTCCCATGCACAACAAGTGCCATTTTATTTCGAAACGATTACGGAAAGTTCGCATAACAAACTTCACGGAAAAAAATCTGAACGAATCACCGATAAGTTACATTAAAATATAATATTAAGAAACTATTAGATTTTTTTTATTCAACGGTTACTCAGAACACCTGAGGACTAGCACATGCAAAAATTCAGGCACTTTTGAAGGAAAAAAAAAATTACCTGAAAAAGTCATTTACGCCTGTCTTGCATCAAGCCATTCAATTATTGGTGTTCCTCTCTTGTTACAGAAATGCTCGTAAAAATGTTTGGGAGAACCTGTAAAAACGTTGTGAAGAAATTTTCCTGAAGCTTTTGTTCCAGCTATGGATGTCTTGATGTCTACAGATAGACTTCTATCTATAGATGTCTCATAAACTCTATAAAATCACAAAAAATGAACTTTTCATTATTATTTCTGAAGTGTAGAAAGTATTTGAACCTGTAATAAACTTTTGAAAATTTGCCAGGGACAAAATGTATGTGCAAAAAAGTGACTAAACTGGTGATACAAAAATGTCTTGACATGTACAGGTTGTAGGTTGTATTCATGAAGGTTCTTTGGTATTCTGTTCTTTGTTCCAGTGAATGTGTAGAGTGTCTTTTTGAACACAATGCCAAAGTTTTAGTTTACGACAATATAACCAAGAGAAGTCCTCTTCATGCTGCAGGTAATTGCTGTTTATTATACATTAGACTCACTATGAAAAATCTGATTGGTCGAGAGCATTCAATCAATTCACAATAGCTTGTGAACTTGACATGATAAATGCAATATCTGCTGCAGATATTGTATTTATCATGTCAAGTTCAACGTCTGCCTGGTTACTAAGCCCCTTGGAGTGTTCGCCTCAGAAACAAAATGGCTGAACGCTTCGCTTCTGTTTCTGAGGATGAATTATGTGAAAAATGTATAATAAAACAATTATTGAACTCGGTTTTCGCATGATGTCATGAATTATCAAAACCTTTTGTCTGTGTTATCTGCCGAAGCCGAAGGCTGAGGCAGATAACACAGACCTCGGTTTTGACAATTTATGATATCATGCTCAACCTCATCCAATAATTGTTTATTATCACTTTAACCTTTTCAGAGT
This sequence comes from Platygyra sinensis, assembly GCA_019787425.1. Taxonomy (NCBI): domain Eukaryota; kingdom Metazoa; phylum Cnidaria; class Anthozoa; order Scleractinia; family Merulinidae; genus Platygyra; species Platygyra sinensis. The sequence continues at coordinate 29,876 of JAHPZR010002138.1, forward strand.
CATGCTCAAAAAAGTAATTCTGCTTATTGATTGCCATATATTTTTTATGTTTGTTGTGAGAATTTGTTTTTTTTTTAATGCAAGTTAGTGATGTTAACACAAATGAGGTAATTCACGAACAGTGCATCTTTGTCAAAATTATCATCACCTTCTGTTTATTATCCGTCCTGTTTAATTTCCCGTTGTACTTCATTGTTGTTCACATGCATGTAATTGGTGCTTTTCGACCATTGTTTTTGTCAACATCTAAGTCGGTGTTTGTACATTAGTTGAGGAGAAAAACATGAAATGTGTTACAATAGCTCAGTAGGTGGTTAATTGATGCCAAGTTAAAGGTTAGTTTTAGAAGTCATCAGTGACCCTTATTTTTGTTACAAGAGAAGTCTCAATAAAGTTACATGTACTCCTGGCTATGCAACTCACGTTTTTTTCTTTTTACGATTGAAAACTATCTTTGTTGTATTTGTCTGGCCTTTAGCTTACAACGGACACACAGATTGCTTGACACTTCTTCTACAATACAGTAACACAGAAAATTCCTTAGATTGCACTGATGCCGATGGAAGGTAAAATATGTTACAAACTTTTTTGTTAACTGATAATCTTCGCTGGAATATCTTTCGTGCTGTCACTGATGTTTTTTTCCCCTTGATGCGAATAAGGCCGATTAACTTTAAAGATTATACTTTACATGCAAATGGAGTCGAACAATTTGCGAACTTGTAAGACACAGCACGAACAATCAAACTTAAGTTGGCGTAATGTTTACTTAAAACTAGCGTAAAGTTCTCCTTTACAAAACTTTACGCTACATTTACGATATGTAAATCCAAGCTTTACGCAGCCTTTACGCGTATGTGTAAAGTCGGTGTAATGAGACTTCTTTAAGCCGCCTTTATATTTGAGTAAAGCTTGCGTAAAGTTCTCATTTACACAACTTTACGGTACATTTACGCTACGTAAAGGCAAGCTTTACGCTACCTTTACGCATGTGTAAAGTTGGCGTAATGAGACTTCTTTAAGCCGCCTTTAAACTTTAGTAAAGCTGGTGTAAAGTCGAGATTTACGCCTCCTTTAAACATTCGCGTGAAGATGGCGTTAAGGCGCTTTTAAACCAACTTTAAACTTTGCGTAAAGACAGTTTAATGTCAACTTTACACTTAAAATAGCGTGTAAAGCGACAGTAAAGACAATACTTTTTTACGCCATATTTACACTTGGCGTAAAGGCAGTTTAATCCCAATTTTATGCTTAAACGCGTCGCGCAAAGCGACAATCAAGACAGTACAGTACTTCTTCAAAATGATTTATTTTTTAAGAAGCCCTGCTTGCAAGACCGGAGTTACTGAACAATGTAACATTATATTAAAAAGACGAAATTGTGAACCTCTTGTTATGTCACTTAAAAATATGTCATCATCATCATCACTGTCATCTTAGTCGCTATAAATTTTAAATCTGTATTTCAGGCTTTCTTTTCCAACATTACAGTAACACTAAAAAGACAAAGTACAATTTCCGTGATCATTTAACATTAAATAAACTCAGTAAACTGGGCAAGTGTCAACTCGCCACAAAGTCACCTATGCGCACTGTCCTTTTTTGATTAGTGAGCTTTCTTATCAAACATTTCATAAAAACTGTAACATCAAAAAGACAAACTTATGCACCTAAAACAAAACATTGCCAGCCATTTCCTTTATAAAAATTGAAACTGGTGTACTGATGTCTTCCTGAAATTGACTAAACTTAGCAAATTTGGGGTTCTCCCAGAATAAAATCAAGCGTCCTCATTATAATCAATGCCATTAATGTTCTATAAACTTAGCACTCTGGAGAAGTGACAACTCTTTTTAAGGGCCTACGCACAGTGTCTTTCTTTGATTTTGGCACTTTTTTCCTCTTTGCTGAGGAGTCAGATGAACTTCCTGTTGCAGTGGGCAGGGTGCTGTGGGATGACCTTCCTGTTCCTAAAAGTCGGTTGCTGTGTGATGGAGTTATACATGTAAGTGTTCGAGGGTGGATGCTGTGAGATAAACTTCCCGTTGTGGAGGGTCGGGCACTGTCAGATGGAGTTGTAAGGGCTGGAGTGAGGATGCTGCGAGATGAACTTTCTGCTGCGGAGAGTCGGGTGCTATCAGAAGGAGTTGCAAGTGCTGCAGGAGTGAGGATGCTGCGAGATGAACTTCCTGTTGTTGAGGGCCGGATTCTGTCAGATGGAGTTGCAGGTGTTGGAGGGCTGAAGGTGGGGCTAGTAGCTGTTGCTGGTTCTTCAGGCCTCATTGCCCATTCCAGGCCATCAATAGGTCGGGGCTTTGTCGAGGGCATTGGATGTAATCGTCTTGCCACCATGTTCACTCTTGCTCGCACATTTAGGCTTTTAATATGTGCATAATCGAGAGTTTTTTTCACTTTCGTCAATGCGCACCTTTCCCATGGCAATTTTTTGACGAGATACCCAGAAAGTTTAGGTTCTCCATTTTCATCATCTGAAAAGTCTGACTCATCAGAACTGGTGTATTGGGAACTTCCAACTGCCTGTTCTACCAAAGCTTTCTTGTCCTCTGACCAAGGCATGGTCTTTAGGGTTTGAAGTCTCCTCTGGATTTTCTAAGCAATCAAACAAAAAGTGCAGAAATCAACTAGAGCAGTTCTTACATTAATCTAGGGTTAAGATTTAATAGAGTGCCAATTCAAATTTTATTAGTTGATTATAAGACCCATAAGCTAATAAAAATATTTGCACGAATGATCATTAATTTTAAAGATAGCTCAAAGCAGTGGCCAACACTTAGATTTTGACGGGTTTGTTATGAACATTCTTTATCACTTGATGCTACAATAATGGTAGGATTCACAGCTACTGTCAATTTTTGAGAATTTGTGGTGGCTAGTGAACCCTGCCTACAGAATTTAATTTTTTATACTTTGTCAAGAGTTACATAATATCATGCTTGTCAAAATTTGACAGTATAAAAATTCACCGTGCCATATTTGAATTATGAGCCCCTACAGATGTCATTATATGGGTTTTAGGAGATCATACTGCTGCTATGGTAACCTATTGTATCAGCCCTCTCTGTTAAAACTCATTTGATATCTTTGTCGTAGCTTTGCAGGAGCATTTTTGTTTATGATTAAAGCCTCAAAGTAATGATTATAGCACAGAATTGACCTAAATGCAATTGCATCATCCTTTTACATGCATCTCGGAATAGCATGTTAATAGATATTAATGTCAACAACCTTAAGGTGTTTCAGACTTATAGCTTTGAATGGCCAAAATTTTACTTGAAAGTTAATTTTGAACCATGTTTAAAACTCGAGAAATGCCTAATAACAGGAGTACAAATAGTCTAACATCCATAAATTTACAGAGATTGTACCGAAAAGGTAATTACAGTGTATTATGGCAGGAACTTACATCTCTCACTCTTCCTTGCTTCCGGCAGAGATTCTTGTGTGCCTCTTGCTTCCCCTTTTTTGCTCTCATTGAAGCATCATGCAAACTTTTCAAATACGTAGCAGCAGCACCTAAGGTGAAAATGTTACACCATTGGTACATGTACAGTGTAATGGGAGCATTAAAAAAATTCCATTTACTCATAATGGTAATAATTATATTTTTTTTAATTTTGCATATTTATGTTTTCGCTCCTGTTCAATTGGTTTAAGCCTTTTCCCCTTAATGCGGGGGTACACACGAATACGAGTGAAATTTGAAGTAATATTGAAAGGGAATTGTTAGGATTAAAATGGATTGGAAACACTACCAGACAGTTGACCCCCTCCAAAAAGAGCCCCAGGTTGGTAGGGGACTGTTTGGTATCCGTCTACTAATTCTTCACTTCAAATTTCAATTTTCCAAATCCATCAAATCTTCAACATTTCATATTTTCCTCAATTTAACCTATCCTTTGAGAAAAAATATCTCTTTCCCAAAACACCCAAAAATTTACACAAAACCGCCAAATAGTGGTTAATGAAATAAGCATAGGGATTTAGCGTCGCTTGAAACGTGCACACGTGACCGAGATATTGGCAGAAAGGCCGTGTTAAGCCACGTGAAAACATCCTTCGCGTGTACCCCCGCCTTAAGGCAAATGGCAGTTTTTCCCAAATCGGCAAATAAAGACACTGCCTGTGCACAATATACCATTTGAAATCCATTGATCAGCTGATTCAAAAATTTACATCAGCAGCTATGAAGGAGGTAGTCATTTTGAGAGAAATTGCTTTAAAATGCAAAATAAAATGAATGACTTCAAAAATGTAGCAACCTTCAACTATATTAGGTGTACCCCTAAACCATAGCTAATTTTAATTAGCAGCTCTTATATTAAATAATTAGTGCATAGCTTCATGTGCATCTAAAAAAAAAAAAATAACTACAGTAAAGTAAAAACTTGTGAGGGTGGTCAAACATGTCTTTGATAGGAGGGAGTCACAATTTTGTGACTTCAATGAGCAGAATCTTCACAAGACAATTTTTGTGACAAAAATTCATAGAAATTTATTGACATTGTGTACCAATTGGCACTCTTAGGGAGTAAAGGGGTAAATGTGTGATGTGACTGAATATTCCACAGCTTACACTGGGAAATACTCGAGTGATGTTACCAAATTTTCAAAACTCCATTTGGCATGAAAATACATGTATGCTTGGATATACATCCTTGGACATTATCTGTTCCTTGAAATTCAGTTTTCCTTGAGTTACAGTACATTTTATGCTCTTAGAAAAATGTTCACTTCTCGAAACAGATAATGTCCCCGTGTCAAATGGGGGCTGGGGAATAACCGGTATAACCCTCAATAAAATACTGAAAGCAGAATGTATAACCTCTGAATGTGTGGGCAAATTCTGATCCAAGCACAGACTTACAATAAGCCCTTTTCATTACCCTGCAAACAACTCTAATTCTTTGTTCATACCTTTCATCTCAGCTGCAGACCATGGACACTTTTCAGTTCCCATGTGGTCAGCCACAATTGCCTCCATAACTCTTTTTGTGACTTCTTGATTGGTCTCTGCTTTCGAACTATTAAAAGTTTTTACAAAAAAAAAAAAAAAAAAAAAAACAATAAAAAAGAAATTCATTAATAAAGAGAGAGGACTGGAAAGTGTCTTCACGATCTTTCCTGTAGTGTGCCAAACGGAAATTGTGTTGCCCTATATTTGCTAACACTTCAATTTCTCAGCATATAAAACAAACAAACCAACAAAACAACAAACAGAAAAATCGTACAAGCAAACCAACAAACAACAGAAACAGGAAATAACTCTACTACCAAAGAAACAGCCTTTACCATTCATCCAAGTTAAAGCCTTCAAAAGCTTCATCCTGCTTAAGGACTTTATACATGTTTCTGAAGTCTTGCTATAATCATGAGACAGTAAGAAAAGAAAGCAGTAAATGGTAAATGTGCAGCTATATTATTTCCATTCTAGTTTGATTGGTGAAACACCCATGTTTTATCAGAGTATAAAACATAGAAAAAGTTTGTTTTATTGTTTCGCACGTGTAAAATCTATTTAAAGCAAATGAAGAAGCCTAAGCCATATATTACACTGTGATAAAACACTCTGGTTATTTCCCTCATGTTCTCAAATGACCATTGTGCTTTATCACAGTGTAAAGCACGGCTTAGGCTTTTTTTATTTTTCAACTACAGTCCAGGTGTCATAAAAGCAACCTGACCACCACTCCCCTCCAAAATATACACCAATACTCTTCACACCATAGATTGCTTTTAAGTTTTCTACAATAGATTGCATCAAGTCCCACTGTCCCACATATCTGTTTAAGACTTGTATGCACATACATGTAGTTTGCCCCCTCCCCGCCACATTAGAATTGGCCTATTGCGCATGGTCAAAGTACAGTAAGGACACCCCCGCTCAGAAACAGCAGCAAAATGACCGCACATGCTCCGCTATTTTCGCCTGTGAGTTCGCATGCAGTGTGTGAATGGATGCTCGAGGGAGAGAATGAAGCATCTTTTTCTCCGAATTTTAAGCCATCAATGGATGGAAAAGTTTTATTTATAAAGACATTGAAACTTCCACAGAGTTGCTTCAGGAGTGAGCCATCGAAAGCTGCACACAGTAAGTGGCCTTTAATTATGTAAATAACATTGGAAATTTTAGGTCTTTAACTCGTGTTCTTATGGTCTTCCAAATTATGGCTGACGAATTGAATTTTAGTTAAGTTCTTTTAATGTCAACTCACTGGCTGCAATATATTATCACTTGGCTAGTTTCTTTAATTTAGTACTTTGAAGCTTAGGAGTTGGCCGGCGCATTCAATTTTCATAGTAATGTTTTCGTTTTCTACTGTTTATGTGTTCGATTCCTGACTTTTCAAACATATTTAAGCTTAATTTCATATTTAAGCTCAATTTCCTTCTTAGACTGGCCCTAAAGATGTGTAAAACCAACTTTTTAGAAGGCTTCCTAGAATTTTTTGAGAGCTTTATTTGGAAACAGTACTTTAAAAAAAACACCTAATTGCACTTTGGTTGCACATTTTTAAATGGCTTTAAAATCACAGCATTGACATTCCCCATCAGAAAATGCGAAAGCTAATACTGATGCTGCTACAATAAACACGACCTTCATGCCCGACTTCGAACAGAAAATTCAACATTGTTACTACAACCATTTTAAAAGATATGTGAAAGAAAAACTTTCACAGAAACTGTCTTCAGCGTAATAACCTTCGTTGGTTTGTGACGACCTTAACCTCGACAAAAACAAAACATTTGCCGGGAATTTTAAATTGCCGCCATTTTGACGCAGTTTGTTTCTATGGAAATATTATGGTGCCCATTCCTTCTCGCGCGGAAATCACGCAAGCGACTTGGATCATGCGCAGTCATTTTGTGTCTCCCGCTCATCGATGTGTGAATAAGTTCAAATTTCAAGAGACGTTAGAAACGTAAAGGCAAAATATTGCAAGCTCTTAAAGCTTCCCTTACTCTGACAAAACTGTAAAGCCATAGATTGCAGGGAGCACTCGGTTATACATGCAGCCAAAGCGGCACAGAATGCAAGACTAGCTAGTTGCTTGGAGATCTACGTAGAAGTAGTTTGTGTTTTGCGTTTGTACGCGCGCACATGGTAACAAGACACCAAGCGATCATGGTTAACTTGAAAACAAGATAAAAATATACTTACACGACACTGCTGAGGGACAGGGATTTCCTTTTTCTTTTCCCGCTCGCTCGCTCTTTTCCTGAATTTGCAGAGCTCTCTATTTTTGCACCGAGTTCTGCGAGAATGCGTTTCTGCTCGTTGTCGCGCGCTTCCAATTCCTCTCGAAGACGCACGTTTTCAGCGACGACCCTCTCCAGCAAAACAACGTATTGATCTTCCATGTTGCGGATGAAGAACGATCACGAAGCAGAAGGAATAAGCGAACAGAAGCTAACTGAGAAAACGACGCTGAAAACCAAACATCACAGTGAAGTGGCCTTTAATCACGCCGACAAAAGTGCCCGCCGTGTTCCCGCCAGTAAGACGAGATTCTGATTGGCTTTCTTCCATAAAAACGGTATGTGATTGGCTGAAGTAGTTTACTCTAACCCAGTCTTCTCGGTCGAAAAGACACCTGACATGCGCA
>JAHPZR010002138.1:42500-60000 GCA_019787425.1 Platygyra sinensis
TGTAAATAAGCGTAAATTCGGTCCGTCAATTTTATGCCAGCTTTATGCGGGCTTTACGACCTGTTGCGTAAATCCACCTTTACAGATCTTTACCACTAGTGTAAAGTTAGTGTAAAGGTTGTTAACCCCCTTTACGCAACTTTACTTAGCCGTAAATCTACATTTTCGTGCTGTGTAACAAGCCACTTGCAATGAAAAATAGTGTGTAGTAATCAAGTTGATCGACAAATAACTTCTATCTGTTACACAACCATGTCTTTCTGGCTGTGGCCTGGTATCTTGCGGGACCTTGTCGAAATAAAAAACCGCGAAACAGATTTTGATCGTGGAACATTTGTTTTCTCTCGCCATTGCCTATGTGCGGCCAATCTGCCTTTCTTTCACAACGTATAATCTAACAACTTCAAAGCTTAAATACCTTTTGCATTTTCATGCGAAAGTCAGGCTGTAAATTGTTAGCTTATATTTTGGCAGCATACCATGCACAAATGTGTTTACACGGTACCAAGGAAAAATTTCAAGACACCTTTTGAATTTGTGGATTTTAAAATAACTTGTACCGCGAGTCATAAAATTTTCAACAGTATACTTAGTAAACTGTCGGAGTTCGCTTTGGGGATTTGCCCTTTTGTACACGTCTCAGCAGCGGGCGCTGTACCTGTATATTTCTGGTATTTCCGGTGTACATTATGTTAACAACTTGTATTTTGCAGAGAGCTTTACCATATTTTGGGTTTTCTCTTATTAAACCAGTGGCCTCATGACACTGGCAATTATACTTCAGAACAGTCGCCTCCATAAAACAGTGTTACCAACTTTTATTCGCTCCTAACAGCGGCTTTACAGCAAATAAAACAAAACAACAATATCAATAGGCCAGTGGCAATCCTCCATGGGCCATATACGGTCAGCGGTCCCTCTGTTCAGCGCCATTTTTATTCGCTCCTCTGACGAAGAAGTCATGACGACCGTTGATGGTAATATTCCACAAGATTCCGACTCCTCCTTACTCCTCAGAACCTCCTTCAGCAACAGGAAGGTAAGGTCGATCCTGGCGATTTGATTCGTGCTGTTTTGGCTGACAAGTCAGCGTTTGACATGCTAAAATCGGCAATCAAGGCCAATAGTCAACATGCACAAATAACCAAGGCCGATCAAGGGCCGTCAGTACAAACTAGAGCGACCAAGGCTCGACAACCCTTAGATCCAGACATCAGCATCATTGATTCTAATCCACCGAAAAAGCCGCAGTGGGATGTGTCAAACCCTGGTACTTCGGGTTCTGACGATCGTAGCATTGACCATGAGGATGCCCTCGATACAGAGCGGCTTGCCTCTGATGAAAGCACCTCAGCCGCACGTTGGGCGGCAAGCAAGGAACTTTCCAGTTTTCTGGAACTTCTTGCTAGAAAACCTCTCACAAACTTTGAGAGGAAAACTATGTGCCGTGAATATCCCAGGCCTAATGTTGATGCTGTTTATACTCCTGAACTGGATGTTTACATTGCTGCTCTTGTTCAGGGGGCGAAAGCAACTGATAAAGATGACCGCTTCTTGCAAGACAAGGTCCTTGACATCACAGGACCTTTGTGTATGCTATTTAAACACTTGACTGCTATGAGTGATCCATCTAGTACGGACTTAACACTGTCTCAAGATCAAGTCTAAAGCCTGCTACAAGCAGTCTCATACTCTATACGTCTGGTGGGAAATGTGTCCTCCCTCATATCTGCTACATGCCGATCGGCTGTTCTAAACAAGATCAACAATCATGGATCTTTAGCCTCACTAGGAAAAGAAGACTACCCTAATGCTGGACAGAAACTGTTTGGTACAGGGTTCGAAGCCCGGCACAAAGCCACAGCCGAAACAGCACAGACACTGATGGATGCTAGTTCAGCAGGTCATGGGCGTCCCCAGAATCGTTTTTTATTCAGAGGCACCTCCAGTCCCTTCCGAAACAGCCCATATCACAGCAGAGGTGCCAACAGAGCTTTCCACAGCTGTGGAACAGGGTGTTTTCAACCTAGAGGTCAGCCCACCAACTTCAGGGGCAGGGGTCAACAGTGGACTCCTCAAGCACCAACGGTTTAAGCGAAGGTATGTTTCCTCTTTATTCAGTTTTAAGTACAAACGATTCTCCAGTAGCAGGAAGACTAGCCCACTTTATTCACAATCGGTCTCTTATTTCAAATGACCCATGGGTATGTCAAACAATCACAGGCTACCATATTGAATTCACACAAACTCCTGTTCAAGTAGTCCTCCCACCACTCCTCCCCTTCTCAGAGGAGGAGCTCTTGTTATGGACAACGAGATCAAGTCCTTGCAAGACAAAGGGGCGATTCACAAAGCCCCAGTGTCAGACAAAGAACCAGGATTTGTAAGTTCCCTGTTCATGGTTCCCAAGAAAGGTGGGAGTCAAAGGCCTGTCATAAATTTGAAAGCCCTAAACAATTTTGGAGAGTATTCTCATTTCAAGATGGAAGGGATACACAAGCTGAGAGACCTTTTTAAGAAAAGACGACTACATTGTCAAATTGGACCTCAGAGACGCATATTTCACCATTCCAGTGTGGATAAACCATCAAAAGTATCTGAGATTTCTGTGGAAGGGCACAATGTGGGAATTCGCTTACCTTCCCTTTGGCCTAGCCAGTGCACCGATAGTCTTCACCAAGCTCATGAAACCAGTGGTGGGGATGTTGCGCAAAATGAGTGTAAGACTAATAGTCTACCTAGACAACATTTTGATAATGGCTGAAAGCAAACAACTTGCAAATCAACATGCCCAGTTAGTTCTTGGTACACTGAAAAATCTAGGCTTTGTGGTGAACTACGAGAAGTCAGTGATGATCCCTTCCCCTCAGATGGAATTCCTAGGTTTCCTAGTGGATTCAACAACTATGACTCTAGCGTTACCCCGCGAAAAAGTTCGCAAGATACAGCAGGAGTGCCAAAAGGCCCTAACAGTGTCTTCCCTGACATTGCGAAAGTTGGCAAGCTTGATAGGCTTGCTAAACAGTTCCATTCAAGCTGTCTTTCCAGCTCCTCTTCTTTACCGCCATTTGCAAAAATTAAAGAATCAGCATCTATCCCCTTCGGTAAATTACGAAAGTGAGGTGCAGCTATCTCCTCACGCATGAGAGGAACTGATATGGTGGAGAGACAGCTTGATGGCTTGGAACGGCAAGGCCTTGGTGAATGGGGACCCAGACCTAACAATAGAGACGGATGCTTCCCTTCTAGGGTGGGGAGCTGTGTGCAATGGAATACATACAGGAGGCCTTTGGACACAATCCGAAAGACTACTCCACATCAACTGCCAAGAGTTGATGGGAGGGGCTTTCGCAGTGAAAGCCTTCACTCAACACAAAACTCAAGTGAAGGTTCTCCTGCTCATGGACAATATAACAGCAGTGACATATGTCAACAAAATGGGGGGCACATGGTCCCCCATTCTGTCAAGTCTTGGCTTCGAACTGTGGTCTTGGTGTCTTCAACGCCAAAACAGTATAATGGCGCGACATATTCCAGGAATCCAAAACCTCCAGGCCGACCAGGAGTTGTGTACAGTTGTAGACCACTCCGACTGGAAGCTCAAACCAGAAATTTTCTAATGTATTCAGAGACTTTGGGGTCCCCAGGAAATAGATCTCTTTGCATCCCGCCTATCGTACCAGATCCCAAGGTACGCAAGCTGGAGGCCAGATCCAGGGGCAGAAACAGTGGATGTCTTTACCCTAGACTGGGCTCAGTTGACAGGGTATGCCTTCCCCCTTTTGCATTAGTAGGGAGATCCCTAAAACAAGTCATTCTCCAACAAGTTCAGAAATTGGTCATAGTAGCCCCAGTGTGGGAAACCCAGCCTTGGTACCCATTGCTCCTCCACCTCTGCGTCGACTTGCCTCGGTTACTTCCACAACCTGTAGATCTGTTGACCAGGCAGGGGGAGAATCACCCCCTAACCCACCTTCAGTTAGCAGGATGGCTTGTCTCAACCGTTCATACTCAGAGACAGGCATTTCTGCAGAGGCTAGAACACTGCTCATGGCTGCATGGCGGAAAAACACTTTAAGTGCCTATGGGGCAGCTTGGCAAAAGTGGGCTAGCTGGTGTAATCAACAACACATTAATCCCATTTCAGCCCCTTTATCAGCAGTTTTAGATTTCCTTACAGGAGAATTTAACTTGGGCAAGGCGTACCGATCAATTAATGTCTATCGTTCAGCAATATCCATGACCCACCCAACCATTGATTCTCTGAGGGTTGGCGAACATCCTCTGGTTTGTCAACTTATGAAGGGTATATTTAACAAGAAACCGCCACTTCCTCGATACACTCAAACATGGAAGGTTCATCAGGTCACTAGCTACTTAGAAGGCCTTGGTGCTAATTCAGAATTGTCATTGAAACAACTGTCTGGGAAACTAGTGGTCCTGCTGGCCCTTACATCTGCTGAACGAGGGTCTGAATTGGCTGCACATGACCTCAGATTCAGACGTTTTTACCCTGAAGGGGTTTCTTTTACTCTTCCCCAGCTAACAAAAAAATCATGTATTGGGAATCCTGCTAAAACTTTATTTCATGCCAGTCTACCTTCTAATAATAGATTGTGCCCTGTTGAATGTTTAAGAGAATATGAGAAACGCACAGAAGCCTTTCGGCCCAATGCTTCTGATGCAAACGTTTCAAACAAGTTATTTGTCTCTTACATCTGCCCTCACAGACCACTGTCATCTTCCACCCTTGCTCGGTGGATGAAAGAAGCTTTAGGTGCGGCTAAAGTTGATACTTCTATATTCAAAGCCCACTTGTCACAGGGTGCAGCAGCCACTGCTCCAATTGAAGCAGGTATATCTTTACCTCAAATTTTGACTCTGGCAGATTGGTCAGGTCCTTCGACCTTTAAACTTCTATTACCGCCCAAGCTTTGATGCTCAACCGGGCCAAGCTGTACTAGGATTTTCAAAATGAGTCAAAACCAAGCCTTCAAACAGACACTGTTATATGGAGGCAACAGTTCTGAAGTATAATCACAGATTATGCAAGGGCTGCTTGCAGCCTGTAGTATAATATGGATTATAGAAAGATAAAGGAGACTACATATAACAGTTTCCCTCCCTCCCACCTCAACTTGGACTCATTTTGTTATTGTTTCTTTGTTTGTTATCTTGGAGATCCGCTCATTAAAAATGGCGCCGAACAGAGGGACCGCTGACCGTATATGGCCTATGGAGGATTGCCGCTGGCCTATTGATATTGTTTTGTTTTATTTGCTGTAAAGCCGCTGTTAGGAGCGAATAAAAGTTGGTAACACCGTTATATGTAGTCTCCTTTATCTTCGTATAATCCATATTATACTACAGGCTGCAAGCAGCCCTTGCATAATGTGATTATTTTCGAATTCTTATTTTAATATAATAAGAAACTGGCTGCAAACAAGCTCTGCAGGTCTGTCGCCCGCTTGTCGCATCGTGTTTTCTGATTGATGGATTCTGATCTGCGGCATGCAACTTAATTTATAAATTATTTCACTGGATAAAAAACCTTATTTCAATTAACATTACTTGTGCAGAAAATATACTTGTATTTAGTTTAACTAATATTTGTGACCCTCCACAGGAAAACAGTCACTAAGGTGAACCCACGCACACAGCACGGTCGCATGTTAAAACAAAAGAAGTGTGTCTCAACAGGGTAGCTGCATGTAAGTCACTTTCCTCATTAGTGTCCAAGCTATTGTTTCCTGCGCACGCTGGAGACAATGCAGCGTGTTGAGATTCCTGCGTGTGATATCGCATGTATCAACAAGGTGACCGGGTCAGCATTTTGTGAAAATAATTATTTTAATGTTTCATGGACTCCCAGTAACTCACTCCTCCCGCTGACTCGAAGTGATGGTGATTTTTTTTCCCGTCAGGTCATATTCTCTATAATTTTACACTTGGTAACACCTCGAACCTTTCCGGTTTCCACTGAAGCTTCGAGTCATTGGTTGATAACAGTATACTATTCCAGCAGTGACCTTCTGGCTTCGGCTTTTTCTTAGCCTGTCTCAGTTGTTCAGTAGTGGGGAGCGGCAAAATTTGTTGCAAGAATGAAAGACGGTGCGAGTGAGCGGAAATCTGCTGGTTTTCCTTGCTTGCGACTCGTTCATGCATCTTGCTCATTCAATGATTATCGCAATAAGATTTCGTCGCTCCCCAGCATTGGAACACCTGGAGCAGGCTAGCTTTTTCTTTCTATAAAATTGCAGGAGAGTCACCGGGAAGTCACCGACAAGTGAGTGGCAGATTTGTCCTCAATTCCGTACAGGTTTCCCACAGATACAAACAAGACTCAGCAACTTCAAAAAAGGACCGGCCATAAAAGCGAGTCAGGTTGGTGTGTCGTCAAAAGCAAACATCTTTCCTGATCTTTTGTCTCCACAAATTATTATTAGACGTCTGTTCATATAATTCATTTCAGGAATGAAATGTTGTTTTGAAGATTTTTCAGTTTGCATTTGAGTTTCAATCTTCAATCGCTTCCTGTGCGTACAATGAAGCAACCAAAAGCACCAAAATAGATTACAGTCAAACTAAGTAAAGCGTACCCCTCAAGATTGCATTAATGAACTGATTATTTGAAACTTGAACCCCCTAGCCGATTATTGATTATTCGAATATTCAACTCGCTTGCTCGATCTGTGAATGCGGCTAACGGGTCCCGTTGCCAAAAAATCAATTTACTGTTGCGACTAGTAGATTTGACACCTACCAGTCTTTTCTAGAATGCAATAGTGAAATGATTTTTCGAAAACGGAACCCGTTAGCCGTATTCTTGGATCGAACAAGCGAGTTCAATAGTCGAATAATCAATTCATTATTCCATTATTGAAACGACTAGCGGGTTCAAGTTTCAAACAATCAGTTCATTAATGCAATCTTGAGGGGTACGCTTCACTTACTTTGACTGTAAACTAGCGAGTCTTTGACATGATCTTATCTTCGATTCAGCTCTCTCAAGATTTTAAAGTTTGTAATGGCAGACCATTCATCAGGAAAATTTCAGTCAAAATAAACAGGTGTCTTCATGAATTGAAGGCTTAAAACTTCAATCGCTAAGTGGTTAAGTTACACAGTTTTGCAATACAGAGAAAAAATAGAATTGATTTTTTGTCGCAACAGCGTTTTAATCCACAGTAGATGGGAGAACGACAGAAGAAGAAAAAGGAAGTTGGAAGATAAAGGTACATGAAACAAAAGAGCAGGGTACAGGATTAGGAATTTAGTTCTGACTCAGTCCCTTTTCCACACCATTAATTTCTTCAATGAATTGAAGACATCAGAAGTGAAATTTAATCAGTGAAATATAATTTTACAGATGTAGAAAAAATTAACTGTACCAAAAGACACAAACTAACATACTAGTAATGTACCTGTACGTTTGAGTATAGAGTTTCACATGGACTAACCACAGGAGTTTGATTGTAAGGTGTGTCCCCCTGGATAGGTGCATTCCATTTTACCAAAAGTTCTAAAAATTTTGGCCAGAAGTCAAATGGAAACATCCATTTGGATTTGGTGCAAATGGAGTGTTTAGGATCACCTGTGTAGGTGGTCCACTTTGATTGGTTAGGTCAGTTGGACTGAAATGTACCATTCCATTTTGACAAACAAATTGATTTTCTTACTTCTCAATAGATTTCACTTATGTTGGGGATCGGGAAAAGAGATAGAGAATTACAAATTAAAGTCATTTGCCTTTCAGTTGGCTCACATAGATTGGAAAATATTATTCCACTATATCTCAGTTTGTCCAACTGATCTGTGATTGGTCAGTCTGGATTAATAGAAAGCACCCAAAAATAGACACAAAGCTGCTTGTATGTAACATATTATAATCTTATTGCATGTCAAACGATCTCAGTAAAAACACTGATAACAAGTGTTTCCCCAATGTTTGTCAGTATTGGCCTATGAGAAACATTTGTCAGTATTGCCCATTTCGCAAACTACCGTTTCGCAAGCTACCATTTCGTTTTGTTTCGTTTCGCAAAGTACCGTAAGCCCTGTTAATCCAGGTGACAACAAAATTTCCCAAATTTACTTTAATAGTACTAATTACGGAAAAGTAAGTATTTTGGTTTCTTAGCATCAGTATTTTGCTCTCATCTCGTTTGCAGGTGCTACCCTCTAGTAACTGAAATTTACTGTAAGTACTTTTTCTTCAACCTCTATATGTGTATCATAATGAAGAAGACCTTTCATTTTGTCCTTATTCCAGATGACTCAGGTTACAATGATGGAATTTTTTGGCATGCTTATGATCCTGTAGAACAAAGTAAGTATTTTGGTTCCTTAGCACCAGAATTTTGCCCTCATCTCGTTTGCAGATACTGGCACTACAACTAAATATAATCTCGTAAATGAAGTTTACTGTAAGTACATTGTAATAATGATTATTGAGACCACCTTTTATCTCATCTTTGTTCCACATCACACTACAATTGATGGTGAGTGTCCAGTGCAGTGTTGTAAAGTAAAAAGTATTTAATATCTCTCACAACAACTGTCTTGTGTACAGTTCTGGTCTGCAATCAATGAAAAACATGCCACTTAACTTACTGTATAGCACCTGTCAAAAGTAAATTACCACTCCATGTCTTGATTCTCACGAGAGAAAATGATTAACTTCTTATGATGAACTGAAGTTTCCGCTGCAAAAGCATCTCAACTTTTTGGGCTCTTGTTTCACGTGCTGCTTCTAGAGAAATGAATTTAAACTTACAAGCAAAAACCCTAAATGAAAAGATGAAAAATGAACAAAAACATTCACAAAAACTCCTGTTTGGTGGTCACTTAATTTTTCATTGCAGTGTATTAACTTTGTGTAATTTAAAAGAACGACAGCTTTTAATTTAAATGAAAATTTGCTTCGCAAGACGTAACACTGTGATCACTAATGAAGTTGAATCGAAACAATAATTTTTTACGACTTCAAATGAAGGTGTTACCGAAAGTGCTCGCAAAATCAACGAATTGTTTCCAGATTACATTTACATGTAGTCCACAACACAGTACAAAAGGCTTAGTGTGCTTGTCTTCTAAATTTCCGTCTGCTTTTCAATAGCTCTTATGCGTGATGACATCAGCCTGGCAAAAATCACCACCAAGCCTCGCTTTGACAATGCAAATTGTAAATTTTATCGTGAGCCAATTCCCACAGCAGTCAAAATGAAAATACCCACGTGAAAACACCATGAGGGCAACAAAAGTTTGAGCAAATGACGCACAAACGAGGCTTGAATTTTGAGCATGTGACGTAATCGCGCATAAGACCTATTGAAACCTGAAAAACTGGATACCTCCACGAGGCCAGTGAACTACAATGTGTCCCAAGAAATTAATCATTTTCTCATAAGCTGCCTGCTTGTTCATTATTGGTAAAATATATGCTTTATTGATTTTTGCAAGACACAAGTCTCATCTCAAGAGATGAGTTTCTTGTCTCATGAGGCTGGACTCTTGTTATAATGGAGGTGAGATTCTCATATTGCAAGAGAAGACTCTACTTTTGCGAGAAACGAGACAAGCCATAATTACCGTAAACACCGGCGTATAAGCTGCACCCCAAGTTTGGGAACTCAAATTTTGGAAAAAAATTTGGAAAGAAACTAAAATAAATCGAAAGTGGAGTCTTAAGAAAGATGTCAATTATGTACATTCATTGTTTCCTCTGAAGGTTTCCAATTGAACGGGCCAACCTGCACATTAACTAACTAACATTTAAACAGAGAATACTAAAACTCTTGCCTATAATTTTAGCTCTGTAATGGTATCAAAATCCAACTTAGACATAAATTTGATCTTTCTCTGGTATTTTTAATTCATTATTTTTCATTATGTCGACCGTTTCTCAAAATAATTTACATACAACAACATGAACACTTCGGTTTCGGTTTGTTCGTTCATAGCTTAGTAACCAGGCAATTGATCAGAAGTTGGGAGTACTGGGAACAATGCAGATTACCACGCATATTTTCGCTCGCTCGTTGAGGGATTGATTTCTGTCAAAGTGAAAGGCCATCGGCAGCAATGTAAACAACTTTCTGATGGAAAGAGATTCCCTGCCAAGTGACATTCAGCTGCTTAAGAAAGGCAACGTTAAACCGGCTAATATGAACAAAAACGGCTCTTTTAGCCATAGGAGCCACCAAACTCGCAAAAGCAAACGTACTGTGGTATAGTCATGTGGAGTTCTTATCATTTTGCTACACAGGTCTCTTGAGATTGTAAAATTTTTGCTGAAAAGTGTTAATTTATGCAAATTTACAGCATGGTCTTCAGGTGGTCTCGCAGATAAGCCGCATCCCTGATTTGATACAAAAATTTTGAGCAAAAAGGTGCGGCTTATACGCCGGTGTTTACGGTATACTAATTTATACTTTTGAGCAATACTATATTTAGAAGACTTACAGTTAAGTACCACTTGACTACTACCTCAACTTTATTGGAAGCCATTCCTTAGTCTAGAATATGCATGTCAAACATTATATCTCCATCCATATTCTTATAGATAAAATAAATAATGACTATAAAGACCACCCTTCATCTCACCTTCCTTCCAGATCACACCACAGTTTGCATGAACAGCCTTGTTGGCAGTGATCTGCAACTGCATATACAGTATAAGTACTTAGATTTCAAAACATCACTCTTCATGTTGTTCTACACAGTTGTTATCTATAGTCAAAGAAAAATGTATGTCATTTAGCTCACTGTAACCTCCATAACAACCATAATGTACATATTCGCAACAACTCAACAAAACTTACTTAGAAGTCTTCTTCAATTTGGGTCTTAACTCCTCCATAGCTACTAACAATCATCCAACAAACAAACTTTATTGCAAGTTATTACTTTTTCTTTACCTTTACATGCATGCCAAAGACCTGCAGACGTGAACTCAAGAGACGGGCGCCAAACTGTTGTTATTATCACTTTATAGTAGACGCCTTTTTAGCAAGTTACAGTACGTATATAAGATTATTTACAATATTATCTGCCCTAAGACACTGATTGGCTACCTAGTAAAAGGATCTCAAAGACATTGTTGATCTCTTAGAGACCCAACATTATTAGATTTACCACTAGTTAGGACCAAAGGCGGTCAGACTTTGTTTAAGTTCTCGGCTGCTAGTGCCTGGAACAACCTGCCAAAAGAGATACACGAGTTAAGAACACTTGCGCAGTTTAAAGTCAGAACATTTACTTAGCTGATGAACATAGATAGGGCCAATCATATTTGTAAGAGCAATGCTTAGTTCATTTTTTATATTTCTGCAATTATTTGTAAACTGCTGTCTTGCATGTCAATATTTTATATATTCTTGTGTCCTGGTCACCGATTAATACCAGTCTATCAACCTTTGTTGACTGACGGACTGGTCTATTATTTCACCAGGATAAATAGAGTTCCTAACATCCATTTTGTGTAATCCTTGTCTGTAATAAACAAAAAGCAATTATTATGTCACTTGCCGTGCTTGTAAGCTCACTGTTTCCTCATTGACAACCATAATAAATAATGTTCTCTCCCTTTCCCTCATTTAATAAAACATTTAAAAGGTAAAAAAGTCTGTCTCTAAATTTACCTTAAGCTAATGAGAAAAAATTTGACCAAATGTGGTCTAAGCTCTTGTAAGCAACTACCTCCCATAAGCGACCTGCAGCAAAGTTTGGGTGGTTGCTTATAGGAGGTTCAACTGAATGTCTTTTAGTTCTAATCAATGCTTTAAATATATCAAGTAACCTACCTGCAAGACATTTTATGCTAAATGTAACGCATTTTTTAACTTTTCAGCCACTACTACAAGCACTGGAACTCAAACAGGTAAACTTAAATCCTTTTACTGACGTAAAAAATAGTTTACATCACATTGCAAATGAAAAATTTTAAGAAAACCACAACATTTTTCAGTTTAAAAATTATGTTTCAACAGAAACTTGAGAATCTGTCATCTTCAGTTATATAGTACAAAGCAATGGAACTGGAATTTATAAATTATAGAGTGGTTTTCAATTGAGTGTCATAAAAGCAAAACCAAAGTAATTATTCTAGCCAATCACAAAGAACACAAACAATACAATGAACCAATGAAAAATCGAAGTAATAAGAGGTAGCTCATGCAAAGTGCAGGAAAATGCATGCAAAGGGCGTCACAATTGGTTTTGGTTTTGGTTTTACTTCTGATTGGATGAAAAAGTGGTGCAAATCTTTTAGGCGAATCATGTAGCGCAGAAAGTGCAAAACCAATTACTTTTTCACACTCAAATAAAAACTGCTTTAAGCAGATTTCTAATTGAAGGGGTGAGTGCAAAACAGTGCTAAGTGACGATCTTAGGTGGTTTTCTTTTTTTCTGCAAAAGCACCTGAAATTTTGCATGCCGCTTTCAATTGAATAGAAAAACATTACCTGTATTTTTTTTCGCTGGTTTGCTCTTCGTTTTCGAGATATTACATATGCAAGCAACCCTCAGTGATCTATTGTTGAACGAAAAACAAAAGAAACCTTTTGTTTCGCTAAAGGATCACAATAATTTCTCACCGCTGCTTCGTCAGCTCAAGGGGATAACGCGCCGAACGAAGCTGATTCGAATTTGTTTTGATGTGACACTTGAGGGCTCGATTCGAGGTCGGTGAAATCTTTTTTTTTTTTTCGTTGTTTTTCTTCTTCTTTCAAAATCCTTCTTCGTGTCTTTGTAACTGAACCGCCGTTTTCACTGGTAGGGATTTTTTTTAGCTGCCTTTGTGACGTCGGCTTTTGGCACGCAAAGCATCGATTACTTCGATAACACAAATTCAGAGCTTACCTGTTAGTTAAGCAGAGTTTGCTCGTTATTTCCAGCGATATTCGAAGCTTATTCGAGGAATATTTGCGCCCGCCTGGTAGGAGATTTGGCATCATTAAGCCTTTGACCCTCGTTAAGTCACCCAGCATTGCTCAAAGAACTGAGGAGTGTTTTTGTTCTGAGATCATGGTTTAAGTCCACCGTTAACTTAGCCATTGAAGAACAAGTGAGCCAGGCGGTAGAGTCTAGAAACGCTTCTTCTTCCAAAACAAAGCATCCGTCCTGGACTTATGGCTCATTTGCCAAACTTCGGCGTGTGTCAGTTTTGGAAATTAGAACTGCTTTCTAGACTCTTATTATTTTCTTGAAATCAGCCATCCAACAACCTTTGCTGCAAAAATTTCTGGGATATCCCATAATAATCTTTCATACATAAAGAGCCGTGAGCATTGTGTGCGTGACTTATAGCTCGCCTTAGTGTGTGACTCAGACACGGCCGGGGACTGGCGAGAAAGGCCAGGCAGCAAAGTCCTTGAAATTTGACCTGTACCGAGTGTAGAGTTGAAAAGTTGCCGGCTAAATTAAACAGATTGAAAGCCATTTTTACGGGCCAAACAGAAGCCAAAGACAAATCGCAGGTGGGTTAAGTTGGCAAGCAAGCGTTCCTTGAGTGTGTATCGTGTATTTCCAAGGAGATGATTACTTTGAGTTGTGACAGGATTGAGTCCGCGGCGAAGAAAAAGCTGAAGACAAGGAACGCCTGATCGCAGGTTAGGAAGAAGAAAACTTCAGCTCAAATGTAAGTTTTGCTTTGTATTTCAGCGTTCCTTTGCTGATAAATTTTCCGTTTCATATGCTTTCTTTCGGCATGAGCAGCATGTTAGCTTAAGGCTTTCTCTTTCAGTGTTGTCAGAAATAATCATTTCATGGAACGAGCAGTTTTTTACCAAAAAAAATAATTTCACATAGAAACATTTAAACATATAAGTCACTGACGTAGTTGATTTGCAAAACGTTCAGCCTCTGTCTCTAGGCACTATTCATTGACTTGATTTACGCATCGATTCGTGCACTAGATTTCGTAAGTGGAGATTGTTTTCCTTGGCCTAACACTGCGGTAACACTAACGTATCCTGACCTTAACTCTAACCTAATACGAAGCGCTAACCCTAAGCAATAACTTTAACCTTTAACGCTAGCCCTAACCCTAAGCAATAACTTTAACCTTGAGTGCTACCCCTAACCCTAACAAGAATCATACTAACCCTGACCTTGTTCCATAACCCTAACCTTCAACGTTAACCCTAGTTTCGAGCGGTAACCCTAAGCCTGACTCTAATAAAACTGGGAACTCTTAACCCTAGGAGTTAAAGTCAGCATTTGAAAAAAAACTTCAAAGAGAAACAACGCTAATAGTACTGTGTAACAAAGCAGTTCCAAAGACGCGAACTGTGACATGCAAGTGTTTTAGCATACTTTATTTCTGGAATATGCAATAGAAACGAGGGGAAATAAGTGCAAGGCAGTTTTCTACAGGTATAAACAAATTGGCATGCGAAGTTTGGAGCTGTGTTGGCCATGTTCGATTTCAGCGAAAAATCTAGCGGACATTCTTGCACGTGGCCTTTCAACTGAGCTTACATGCTGCGTGAAATGAACTTTTCACGGTTCTCTAAGTGAAATCAAAGTCCTTGGGCGGCGCGATAATGTGAAGTCAAAATTTCAACTGTCCGTAAATGACCTGAAATCAACATTGTCTAAAGCTTGCGCATTGCGTAAAATTAACATTTGCCTGTAACTTGAGTGAAATTAACGTCTTTGCGGTCGCACGTTAACGTGGAATCAACATTCTAACGGTTTTTACCTCAAATCAGCATTTTTTCAAGGTTGCACGCTGCAAAGATCAATATTTTGCGGGATTTTAAGTGAAATTACCGTCTTTGCAG
Organism: Platygyra sinensis; assembly: GCA_019787425.1. Lineage (NCBI taxonomy): Eukaryota > Metazoa > Cnidaria > Anthozoa > Scleractinia > Merulinidae > Platygyra > Platygyra sinensis. Next base: position 57,287 of record JAHPZR010002138.1, read on the forward strand.
TCACGTGCTGGCGTGACAACAAATACAAGTTTTTGCATACGTAATATCTCGAAAACGAAGAGCAAACCAGCGGAAAAAAAATACAGGGTAATGTTTTTCTATTCAATTGAAAGCGGCATGCAAAATTTCAGGCGCTTTTGCAGAAAAAAAGAAAACCACCTAAGATCATCACTTAGCACCGTTTTCCACTCACCCCTTCAATTAATAGTAACAATAAAGCAAAGCATGAAAGTGTGAGAATTAAAGAGCTAACTCAGCTTGCAGAGTAAGATAAACACTGCCGTGTAAATGACTATATAGCTAAATGATTTCCAGTGAGGGATGTGTACTTCTCTAGCCATGTCAATGATCCAGTCACAGCATGAAACGTGCATACGTCACTCAATCGCACACCAGCTGTGAATCATTTAATTGCAACAGTCCAGTTTCATCGCTTGGTCATGTCCGAATCACAGCCCACAGCCCAAGGAACCACACATATGTATTCAGCTATCCGGGTTTTGTCACTAACTAATTGCAATGTAAACTGACTCAGAACTATTGCGTGATTATAAAATTTTCGTCCTAGTAAGTGTATAAGCCCCATGCAAGGCAGACTCGCCTGTTGAGTCATGTGCACTTGACAACGCGATGAAAAAGCACAACCTAATGTGGTAAGGAAGGAGTCTCCTGGTGAATAGAGGGTGCGATTAGAAAGTCGAGCCTGCCCTGATGTCCTGTAATGTTATGTTCAGATTTCTGCTTTGCCAGAATGAAGTGAAAATTACCATTTGGCCAAAAAGCGGCAAAGGCGCAAAAACTGTTAAATCTATAGCCTACCGAAACATGAGAGTCACTGGGGCAAGTTGTCTTGGATTAGATTGGAGATTTGAAATAATTTCAAACTGAAATGTTAATGAATGAAAAAAGCTTACTCAAACCAAGTTTAAGAGGTCCCTATATAGATGACTGAAAATTGTCCAAATAGGGAGCTTGATCAAAAACAGTTGCAAGATTCGTCATAGCAAAACCCTTACTATTTGTGAGCCTGTCAAGTGATCTATACTCTCTATGTTTGGGCGATATTATATTTTGAAAAAGCTACCATTATTGCCATTTTCCTCACTCTGAGTAATTTGAATCTTGGTGAAGGACTCGCAAAATTTAGTTGATCTTTATATCATTTGAATATCTTAGTTTTTCAAAACAAATGGAAAAACAACCATCTCTTTCCTAGTCCTCACATGTGTCTGCAATGGCCTATTATGTTGATGAGGGAGCGATTAGATCCCCCGCCCCATTTGATTTGGAGGACGAGTTGAGTAACTGCACACAATTACTGATGTTTTTAACTCAGTTCACTGTGACCACTCTATTTCTGGTTAAATTTCAAACTAAAGAGAGGGTGCAGGAAATCAAGATGTATTTGTCGTGTTGCATGTCTGCATAATTATAAGAAGAGTTAAATATTACAACGTATCTGACCCTGTTGTGATTGCCAAGTGGGCAATGAAACAACATGAAAGTTCACAATTGACCATGTAACTAGCATCATCAAAGATCAGACTGCGAAAAAAGCAAAATCACTTGGAATCAAGTGTGTGTCCTTGGCCAAGACATAGACCTTTGACCAGTTTTTCCTTAGGCAGCAACAAATTTAAATTGCGTCCTGCATGTTGTTATCACAAAGATTTACCTTTTTTTAAAGAAAAATCTAGAGCCGCGTTTCTTCATACTTCCAGTGAAAATTAATTGCGTTATTTTTATTTTTCGGCAGTTTTTCTGGGGTTCAAAAGAAAAAAAATTTGCAGAGATCAACAGCAGGCTCACTATCCTCATAGGCTGTTGCGTAGGGGGGGCAGCTGCAATTGCCTTAGGCATCCACAGTGTTGCTTGTTCTTAAATTGCATCAGCCTGCACATCCACACGCGAGCTCTGCTCACAAAGGGCATAGCAGTAATGTGAATGAATTTGAGCAGGTCCTCAGTATATTTTTACTTTTTTTACTTTTTTTACAGAAATGAATTATTGTTTGCTAAGCGAACCATTTTACGAATTGTCTGCCAAGAGACAGTTAACTGTCTTGAAAAAGTTTACTTACCATAATAAAAACAAAATAAAGTAATTATACGTTATGCATGCATGAATGCTGGCATGAAAACGTGTTATTTTAAGCAAAGCCGTCGCAAGTTCTGTGTTTGAAAATTATTTGCATCGACGGTCATTTTTAACTTTCTATGTGCTTAATGCCAGTTCAAACATATTTCACTATATGAATCATGAGACAAGTTTTGCGCTACTGTAAAGGTCAAAATTAAAATGAATAGGGAAATCTTTTCACCTCATCAACCAAATGTCAGCACTTTAAATGAGGCAATATTAATAAACCGCACAGGAATATTCCAAAATAGTTAGCTAGTTATGACTAATTGCTTACGTGGGACTAGTTTCTGGTGGTGAGGCAACAGGGTATTTAGGGCTGTGTAGGCTTTAGGTGGAATGAGTTGAAGGCTGTCAGAGATGACCTGCAAATAGGGATTTTGTAATTGATTTCGACATTAACAAATTGGTTTTTATGTGTACCGTTTATTTGCCTATGGAGTTTTTAACATTTCTTTTAGTAAAAATCTGTTGGGCCACATGTAAAGGGGTGACTTCTCACACCTTTGTCTTTTTTCTAGGCTAAACTATCTTGTAATAATGTGTGGCTACGCCCATTTTTGTTTTGAGGATTT
>JAHPZR010002138.1:67500-69754 GCA_019787425.1 Platygyra sinensis
CCCACTTGCAATCACAAAACAGGGGCAGATACGTTGTAATATTTAACTCATTCTTATAATTATGCAGGACAGCAACACGACAAATTACATCTTGATTTCCTGCTCCCTCTGTAGTTTGAAATTTAACCAAGAAATAGATGCTGCGTCAGGAACTTTGTTAAAAACATCAGTAATTTTGTGCAGTTCTCATCTCGTCCTCCAAATCCAAATGGGGTATGGGGCGTCTTAATCGCGCCCCCTCATCCAAACATAATAGGCCACTTGCCAGAAACTGTGCAGGGGGGGGGGGGGGGGGGGGGGGAACTAGGAAAGAGATGGTTGTTTTTCCATGTGTTTGAAAAACTACGATATTCAAATGAAAGATCAACTAAATGTTGAGAGTCTTCCCCAAGATTAAAATTAACTTAGAGGAGGAAAATGGCCAAAATGGTAGCTTTTCAAAATAATATCCCCAAAATAGAGAGTCGACACTGACAGCGCACACAAATTGTAAGGGTTTTGTCTGGAATCTTGCAACTTTTGACAAAGCCTCCTCTTTGGACAATTTTCACTATAAACTCTTAAACCTTGGTTGAGTAGCTTTTCATTCATTAAAACATTTCAGTTTGAAATATTTAAAATCCTCCAATCTAATCAAGAAAAACTTGCCCCAGTGCTTCTCATGTTTCGGTAGGGTATAGATTAACAGTTTGCGCCTTGCCGCTTATTGGCCAATGGTATTTCACTTCATTCTGGCCAAAGCAGAAATGAAAAAAAATTACAGGACACAGGGCAGGCTCACTTCTAAGCACCTCTTTCACCAGACTCCTTCCTAACCACATAGGTTTGCCTTTTTTCATCGCTTGCAAGTGCACATGACTCAAAGGAGAGTGCTTGGCAGTATACAATTACTAAAGAAAATTATATAATACAGCAATATGTCTGAGTAATTGCAATTGTTTTTAGCTAAAACGGTGATAGCTGAATAAATGTTGTTCCTGCTGTGGATGATCACATGACCCAACGAGAAAACTGGACTGTTGCAATAAATGATTAACAGCGATTGTCAATTGACTGACAGAATGTTTAAGGTATTCATATTCAGAGAGAACAACCTCTGAATCAACAATTATCATGACACCATGTTAATCTAAAGTTAGCTCTTTAATTCTCACACTTTCATGCTTTGCTTTATTGTTACTATTAATTGAAGGGGTGAGTGGAAAACGGTGCTAAGTGACGATCTTCGGTGGTTTTCTTTCTTTTTTCTGCGAAAGCGCCTGATAATTTTGCATGCCCGCTTTCGATTGAATGGAAAAACATTACCGCTGTATTTTTTTTCCACTGGTGTTGCTCTTCGTTTTCGAGGATATTACGTATGCAACATACCTTGTTATTTGTTGTCCAACGCTCTTTTAGCACGTGGACTGCAAAAGACGGTAATCTGTTTCACTTAAAATCCTCGCAAAATATTGATCTTTGCAGCGTGCAACCTTGAAAAAATGCTGATTTGAGGCTAAAAACCGTTAGAATGTTGATTCCACATTAACGTGCGACCGCCAAAGACGTTAATTTCACTCAAGTTACAGGCAATATGTTAATTTTACACATCGCGCAAGCTTTAGACATGTTGATTTCAGGTCATTTACGGACAGTTGAAATTTTGACTTCACATTATCGCGCCGCCAAGGACTTTGATTTCACCTAGAGAACCCTGAAAAGTTCATTCACGCAGCATGTAAGCTCAGTTGAAAGGCCACGTGCAAGAATGTCCGCTAGATTTTTCGCTGAAATCAAACATGGCCAACACAGCTCCAAACTTCGCATGCAATTTGTTTATACCTGTAGAAAACTGCCTTGCACTTATTTCCCTCGTTTCTATGCATATTCCAGAAATAAAGTATGCTAAAACACTTGCATGTCACAGTTCGCGTCTTGGAACTGCTTTGTACACAGTACTATTAGCGTTGTTTCTCTTTGAAGTTTTTTTTCAAATGCTGACTTTAACTCCTAGGGTTAAGAGTTCCCAGTTTTAGTAGAGTCAGGCTTAGGGTTACCTCGAAATAGGGTTAACGTTGAAGGTTAGGGTTATGGAACAAGGTCAGGGTTAGTATGATTCTTGTTAGGGTTAGGGGTAGCATCAAGGTTATAGTTATTGCTAGGGGTAGGGCTAGCGTTCAAGGTTAAAGTTATTGCTTAGGGTTAGCGCTTCGTATTAGGTTAGAGTTAAGGTCAGGATACGTTCGTGTTACCGCAGTGTTAGGCCAAGGAAAAC
>JAHPZR010002139.1:0-20000 GCA_019787425.1 Platygyra sinensis
TTCAAATATATCTCAGTCAACTAATAAGGGGCCAAATATTATCGCACGAAAATAAGAGTTTCTGGAATAAGTACGAAGTATCTTTTAGACTCACCTAAAGTTGGCCGAAATTTCGGCCATTTTAGACCGCTTGAGAGCCCAAAATCATGATGAGGTGATATCTCGAAGAAAAACGAACGCCTACCTCGGCAAATATCATGGTTGTTAATCTTTTCGGATACCTTTTATACTGTGAAAAGATGAAGGTAAACGGCCGACCTCGATCTTTTGGTTCTGCCCGGTTTTCTCTGACAATGACACTTAACATGGCCTCATCTAAACACGAAGAGGGTTGGGAGAATTCAAGACAGTTATGCAAACCCGAGACGTAGTCGAGAATTCTCCCAACCCTCCGAGTGTTAAGATGAAGCTCTGTAAACACGGCAAAAGTGCTTTATTGCTTTTATAAATAATTCTTTAAAATGCGCGCAAATCTGAAACGTCACAACCTTGTTTACGGACTCTCATCTAAGCACACCTATCGACCAATGAGAGCGCGCGTACTGGCTCAGTTATTTTGTAAAAGATGTTTTACTCTTCAGGCTGAGGATCTTTGAAGTGTTTGGTTGCTTTAACATCACTCCAGCAGGGATAAGAATCCTTGGTCAGACCTGCAAACACCTGCAAACTTTGAACATTGGGCAGTGTTATAAGGTACGTACAGACTGTACATCAAGTGGATATTGTCCATGGGCCCGTTTGTAAATGAGGAAATGACTTCGCAGGCGAACAATAAAGGAAATAACATGATATTTTTCGGGCAATCTAGTTTGATGCTACATGTACCACGGTGAGAAAACTGGCACGAAGTTATAACATTCGAATCTTTTTTTCCATGCTTCATCATGTTCACTAGGGTCTTATCATAAGCAAAAACAACTTACACAGAAGAGTAATTTGTAGATAACTGGCCTCTCGTTAGAAAAATTTCTTAACAACATTTCTTACTTTAAAATAGTCGCGATCTTTTGAGTTATTTTGACCATCAACAAAATATCACCGATACTTTACAAAGATAGAAAAACACCCAGCATTTGCTGAAGGTTTTTGATGATGATTTGTGTTTAGGAAACCTTGAAACTGCGGTAAAATATTCTTATTATTTTGTCATAGAACTACATGTAACCATTTTTCTTTTTTTTTTTATCGCAGATCACTGACTCTGCCATAGGTACCTTGGTATCTAATCTCCAAGAACTGGAGAACCTTGATCTGCGGGGATGCAAACAGGTATGATTATTCACCTTTTTAGAAACGCTTATATCTAATAGCTTTTCTTAGGGCAAAACCGTTTTAAGGTGATGTTACAGGGAACGATTTTTTTTACGTCGATTGTTAATCCATATGTTACACGAGACAACTTTTTGGCGCAACCATGTTGCGGTAACGGTATGTTACACGAGAACGATTTTTAACGCACCATGCACAATTCGAGGTAATTCGGGCAACAATGTTGCAGGTTTTTTGATCGCTTTCAAAAACGTACCGCAACGAGATGTTGCGTTAAAAGTCGCCCAGTACGCTGTGTTACACGACATTGATTTTTTACGCAACAATGTTGCGTTAAAAATGGGCTTGTGTAGGAAACAAAGCGATGAGATAGTAGAATTGCCTGAAGTTAGCGTGACGGGCAAAAAGGATAACACATTTTGTGGGAAAAAAAGGGAACAAAGTCACAAACAAATCAAGAAAACCAGTGCAATATCAGATCGCTAGGTAGAAGAGATGCAAAGTAATGACGAACAACAAGTAGACTCCCTCAAAGTCCCTCCTTGTTGTACAGTAGCTAGTCCCCTTCTCTTGCCGCTTGTCGCACCCGGGGTTTGAACATCACAGATGTGTCCAGAAATGCAAGTTGATGAGATGCATGCTCTTTATGAAGCAGTGGACCACGTTTCTAACTGGTCAGCGGAAAATTTATTCCAGCTTAACCTTGAGAAGACTAAAGAGCTCACTATCAGTTTCTGTCGTTCCCCGGAACATTTTGACCCAGTCACAGTTGATGGGACACAGATTCAAGCAACCACTTCTAGCAAGCTTCTCGGCCTTACCATCAACAACACACTAACATGGAACGATCATGTAGATAGTGTAGTAAAGAAAGCAGCTAGGAAAATTTATTTTCTTGTGCAACTTAAACGTGCGCGCGTTCCAGCCAAAGATCTTGTTGCCTACTACTGCGCATGTATTAGATCTTCCCTAGACTACGCTTGTCCAGTGTTCCATTATTCTTTACCTCAGTACTTACAGTCAGAGTTAGAAAGAGTTCAGAAAAGAGCTCTGGCGTGTATTTTTCCTAGAATGCCGTATGGGGAAGCGTTAGGGCGCGCCTGTTTGACTTCTATTAGGGAACACCACGAAGTCATTACAAAGTCGTTATTTAGATCAATCAGTGAGAATCAGAACTGTAAACGACATCACCTAATTCCTGAAGCCTATAGTCCTCATTATAATTTAAGGCGCCAAAGAACGTACCATGTACCAGCAGCCAAGACAAAGCGATTTGCTAATTCGTTTTTCGTGAAGTGTGCGGCTGTGACCAACTCAATTTGAGATGAATGAGTATTTTTAATAGAACTTTAAGTCTTATATTTATGTTTGTTTAGAAAACAGTCCTAAAAAAGCACGCGCGCTGATTGGTTAAAAATCGTGTTTGTATAACTCGATGGAGACACAGAACCAGCGCGCGCTGTTGACGTAGTGATGGCGCGAGCAAAGAGAATTTACATTTTGATATCCAAAGCTAACAAGTTATTTTCCTTTTTCTCGTCGTGGTGTTTTCTAAAAGAAATAGAAAACATGTATTTCGTGTTTCTATCGAGTTATACAAACACTCGTGAAAGTTTGGGAGAACTCGAAAAAGCTGTGAAAACACTCGCCTGCGGCTCGTGTTCCCACAGCATTTCTCGTTCTCCCAAACTTCCACTCGTGTTTTGTATAACTCGATAGAAACACGGTACATGTTTTCTATTTCTTAAATATTAGTAGCTTGTGAACAATTACGCAATTCAGTATTTTACTGCGATGTGATTTTTAATAAACCAGTCTAAAAAAAAAAAAAAATATGATAAGCATCACAAAGTGTCCTTATTCATAAAAAGCACTGAATCTCATTAACCTGCATTTCAGGACATAAGTGGAATATCATCGAGGGCTTTTTTTTTCGCACCGCACTCGGCTTTCGCACCAAGTCTAAAGAGCAAGGAGTAAGGGAAAGTGCAATGTGCCAGGCGGAGAAAGCTGTTCTTTTCTGCCAATTACCACTTTGGATGGAAATAATACAAGTTAATGTAGCAAACTTTTACTTTTTGAAACTGTACTTCTTTCATGAAGATAAGCAATTGTCATCGAGTTCCCAATTTCTTGTTAGAGCCATTGACATCACCAAGGCATTTAGTGAAGTGTCAGGCCATTGAATGAGCCGTACAAACGTTGTACTAAGGTCACCTGAATTACAGTACTCTCTCATTATCTGTGTTCTTTACTTTGTATCAAGAGACATCATCTGTTATGACGCCTGTTTACGTTGAGATCGTCAGGAGAAGTCAGTTGTTTATCAGGTTCATTTATTGTCAGGTTCGTGATTCAGCTGTCAAGAAGATCGTACGTCACTGTCCACTCATCACCACTCTTGCGCTTGCTACACAGCACGAACAATCAAACTTAAGTTGGCGTAATGTTTACTTAAAACTAGCGTAAAGTTCTCCTTTACAAAACTTTACGCTACATTTACGATATGTAAATCCAAGCTTTACGCAGCCTTTACGCGTATGTGTAAAGTCGGTGTAATGAGACTTCTTTAAGCCGCCTTTATATTTGAGTAAAGCTTGCGTAAAGTTCTCATTTACACAATTTTACGGTACATTTACGCTACGTAAAGGCAAGCTTTACGCTACCTTTATGCATGTGTAAAGTTGGCGTAATGAGACTTCTTTAAGCCGCCTTTAAACTTAAGTAAAGCCGGTGTAAAGTCGAGATTTACGCCTCCTTTAAACATTCGCGTGAAGATGGCGTTAAGGCGCTTTTAAACAAACTTTAAACTTCGCGTAAAGACAGTTTAATGTCAACTTTACACTTAAAATAGCGTGTAAAGCGACAGTAAAGACAATACTTCTTTACGCCATATTTACACTTGGCGTAAAAGCAGTTTAATCCCAATTTTATGCTTAAACGCGTCGCGCAAAGCGACAATCAAGACAGTACAGTACTTCTTCAAAATGATTTATTTTTTAAGAAACCCTGCTTGCAAGACCTGAGTTACTGAACAATGTAACATTATATTAAAAAGACGAAATTGTGAACTTCTTGTTATGTCACTTAAAAATATGTCATCATCACCATCACTGTCATCTTAGTCGCTATAAATTTTAAATTTGTATTTCAGGCTTTCTTTTCCAACATTACAGTAACACTAAAAAGACAAAGTACAATTTCCGTGATCATTTAACATTAAATAAACTCAGTAAACTGAGCAAGTGTCAACTCGCCACAAAGTCACCTATGCGCACTGTCCTTTTTTGATTAGTGAGCTTTCTTATCAAACGTTTCATAAAAACTGTAACATCAAAAAGACAAACTTATGCACCTAAAACAAAACATTGCGAGCCATTTCCTTTATAAAAATTGAAACTGGTGTACTGATGTCTTCCTGAAATTGACTAAACTTAGCAAATTTGGGGTTCTCCCAGAATAAAATCAAGCGCCCTCATTATAATCAATGCCATTAATGTTCAATAAACTTAGCACTCTGGAGAAGTGACAACTCTTTTTAAGGGCCTACGCACAGTGTCTTTCTTTGATTTTGGCACTTTTTTCCTCTTTGCTGAGGAGTCAGATGAACTTCCTGTTGCAGTGGGCAGGGTGCTGTGGGATGACCTTCCTGTTCCTAAAAGTCGGTTGCTGTGTGATGGAGTTGTACATGTAGGTGTTCGAGGGTGGATGCTGTGAGATGAACTTCCCGTTGTGGAGGGTCGGGCACTGTCAGATGGAGTTGTAAGGGCTGGAGTGAGGATGCTGCGAGATGAACTTTCTGCTGCGGAGAGTCGGGTGCTATCAGAAGGAGTTGCAAGTGCTGCAGGGGTGAGGATGCTGCGAGATGAACTTCCTGTTGTTGAGGGTCGGATTCTGTCAGATGGAGCTGCAGGTGTTGGAGGATGGATGCCATGAAATGGAGTCTTTGTTGCTGAGGACGGGGTACCGTGGGATGATATTGCAGGTGTTGGAGGGCTGAAGGTGGGGCTAGTAGCTGTTGCTGGTTCTTCAGGCCTCATTGCCCATTCCAGGCCATCAATAGGTCGGGGCTTTGTCGAGGGCACTGGATGTAATCGCCTTGCCACCATGTTCACTCTTGCTCGCACATTTAGGCTTTTAATATGTGCATCATCGAGAGCTTTTTTCACTTTCGTCAATGCGGACCTTTCCCATGGCAATTTTTTGACGAGATACCCAGAAAGTTTAGGTTGTCCATTTTCATCATCTGAAAAGTCTGACTCATCAGAACTGGTGTATTGGGAACTTCCAACAGCCTGTTCTACCAAAGCTTTCTTGTCCTCTGACCAAGGCATGGTCTTTAGGGTTTGAAGTCTCCTCTGAATTTTCTAAGCAATCAAACAAAAAGTGCAGAAATCAACTAGAGCAGTTTTTACATTAATCTAGGGTTAAGATTTAATAGAGTGCCAATTCAAATTTTATTAGTTGATTATAAGACCCATAAACTAACAAAAATATTTGCATGAGTGATCATTAATTTTAAAGATAGCTCAAAGCAGTTGTCAACACTTAGATTTTGACGGGTTGTTATGAACATTCTTTATCACTTGATGCTACAATAATGGTAGGATTCACAGCTACTGTCAATTTTTGAGAATTTGTGGTGGCTAGTGAACCCTGCCTACAGAATTTAATTTTTTATACTTTGTCAAAAGTTACATAATACCATGCTTATCAAAATTTGACAATATAAAAATTCGCCGTGCCATATTTGAATTATGAGCCCCTACAGATGTCATTATATGGGTTTTAGGAGGTCATACTGCTGCTATGGTAACCTATTGTATCAGCCCTCTCTGTTAAAACTCATTTGATATCTTTGTCGTAGCTTTGCAGGAGCATTTTTGTTTATGATTAAAGCCTCAAAGTAATGATTATAGCACAGAATTGACCTAAAACAGCAAAATCCTTGTGGCACTGCTTCTTTAAGCTGGCAATTGCATCATCCTTTTACATGCATCTCAGAATAGCATGTTAATAGATATTAATGTCAACAACCTTAAGGTGTTTCAGACTGAATGGCCAAAATTTTACTTGAAAGTTAATTTTGAACCATGTTTAAAACTCGAGAAATGCCTAATAACAGGAGTACAATTAGTCTAACATCCATAAATTTACAGAGATTGTACCGAAAAGGTAATTACAGTGTATTATGGCAGGAACTTACATCTCTCACTCTTCCTTGCTTCCGGCAGAGATTCTTGTGTGCCTCTTGCTTCCCCTTTTTTGCTCTCATTAAAGCATCATGCAAACTTTTCAAATACGTAGCAGCAGCACCTAAGGTGAAAATGTTACACCATTGGTACATGTACTGTGTAATGGGAGCATTAAAAAAATTCCATTTACTCATAATGGTAATAATTATATTTTTTCAATTTTGCATATTTATGTTTTCGCTCCTGTTCAATTGGTTTAAGCCTTTTCCCCTTAATGCGGGGTACACACGAATACGAGTGAAATTTGAAGTAATATTGAAAGGGAATTGTTAGGATTAAAATGGATTGGAAACACTACCAGACAGTTGACCCCCTCCAAAAAGAGCCCCAGGTTGGTAGGGGACTGTTTGGTATCCGTCTACTAATTCTTCACTTCAAATTTCAATTTTCCAAATCCATCAAACCTTCAACACTTCATATTTTCCTCAATTTAGCCTATCCTTTGAGAAAAAAATATCTCTTTCCCAAAACACCCACTTCTACTTTGTGCACAATGTAAAGCTCAATGGAGAATTTTGTCAGCATGCATTTGCTGTTGTGTGGTGGTACAAAGCTGACAGTGACCAAGGCTATTTTGGCAAACCTGCCCAGGTTTGGAAACCCTTTGATTACAAACCTTCTGGACCTGCTCTGTTCATGCCTGTACAGAGAATATGGCAGAAATTTGCATGCTGTTCAATGAAAATTAATGAGGCTGAGAAGTTGGTAGTTAGCCCCATTCCTAGGTTGTTTCATTAGCTGGTTATGGTAATAGGACTGAGTGGAGTCTAATTCAGTCTGTTATCATAAGAGTAATGACAAAATTTTACAACCACGCAGCAGGAGTCGGATTTGTTTATCACAGGTATGATTACAGACTGAATTGGACGACATGAAGTCTTATTAATAATTAATCACAGAAATTACAATTTCCAAGAAAACAAGAATAGCCAAGTTATGAAAGACAGGGAAAATTTGCATGGCATTCTAAGGCCACCGGGCTTCCTACTGGCAATTAGGCACCAAAAACACAAAAGGAAGCATGTACACGCACACACGTAACGACAACTTTCAATGTGATTGGTTGATTTAAACTTTAACTTTGAATGTGCTTGACTTATTGAACTGTCCAATAAAAACTTGGCAAGTGAATCAGTGGAAAATAGGAGTTTTTTTAAACCAATCGCAATCGAGGAAATTGTAATTTGTATGATCAACTCTGATAGTACTAATTTGTGCTTGCAATGAATGCACCAAACCTTTCTACTGCTATTGATTATCTGCTGCTACTACTATTGATTATTGATTACATGTATTTCCACTGCTATTGATTAATGATTATCAGTTACATCAGTTTGCATGAAGTATGAACATAAGAACACAGAGAACAGATAAGAGATCGGTTAATAATGTAGCTTTGAAAGTTTGCGTATTCTCTACAACAATGCCAGCAATCTAATAAAACTGTTCACTGTGTTCAGGTTTAGAAATAGACCATTTTACAGTTGTCTGCTCGGTGACCTGGCCTTTGAATGGAAGCGAGGCTGGAGGTGACTATGCTTTGATAAAGACCTCTCTGCTTTTGTCATGTAAAAGAACCTAGTTAACATTATAACAACTTGATTTACACAACAAAAGCAGTGAGGTCTGTATCAAAACAAAGTCACCTGCAGCCTCACTGCCATTCAGTGGCCAGGTCACTGAGCAGAGAACTGTAAAATGGTCTATTAAAGGAAATCAATGACCAAATAGTTTCACATTTAGCTGTTATTTTTAGAAGCAAAATACTTAAAACAAGGCTTGAAGCAAGGAAACATTTTCAAACTATAAGGTTAATGGAAACATAGGATTATTATTACATTAGCAGCCCTTTATAATAAGAGCAAGAAAAACACTCTCGTCTCAGTATGTCCTATAGACAGCCTCTAGATATAAACAATCTTGAGCTCCTGATTGGTTCCTTATTTCTAGCATATTACTGTAGCTCATTTCAAACCAGTAGATTATCATAAGTATCCCAATTATCATAATCTTGTATATGTTCATTTTTAGATTATCTTTAACTTTTTCTATGACTAGATTTTAAATATCCAATTCGTAAAGAAGTTGGCCCAGTGAGCATGTCGAAATAAATAGTTCTTTCTGGAAAAAAGGTTTGCGTTCCTTTACACAAACATTAGGTAAACATCCCTGGTAAATAAGCGTAACTTTACGCAAGCTTTACATTTGCTTTACATTGAGTTGAGTAAAGTGTGACTTTACGTGATCTTTCTGTTTTGCGTAAATAAGCGTAAATTCGGTCCGTCAATTTTACGCCAGCTTTACGCGGGCTTTACGACCAGTTGCGTAAATCCACCTTTACAGATCTTTACCACTAGTGTAAAGTTAGTGTAAAGGTTGTTAACCCCCTTTACGCAACTTTACGCAACTTTAATTAGCCGTAAATCTACATTTTCGTGCTGTGCTAACTGTCCACTCATCACGGAGGTGTCTTAGCAGAAATTGCCACAAATCTACTCAGAATAAGGTAAGACTCCTCCCTACCCCAAGAAATGTTTGTCGCAATAGCTCCTTTCCCTCTCTATTTGGCTGTAGTATTTTTTTTATTTATTTGTTGTTATGTCCAACAGGTCTCTGGATATATGCGGTTGTTCTAATGTAAGTGATAATGGCATCTGTACACTGTCCAAAAGCTGCCATAGACTGGAGCTGTTAGACTAAACGTCTACTGGAGTTGGTCACAAGAGGTTAGTTACAAGTGTTTTATGGTTACTTGATTACCTACTTGATTTTGATAACTAAGGTAAATTAACCGCCGTATCTCTCCTAAGATACACGCGCGTCCCACGTGGAACGCCCGTGAGAATGGTAGCCAATGTTGGCGCATTTCATGTGCATGTGAACAACATTACTCGTGTTTTTTTCCTTTTCAGCGTCTTGTCGCTTGCTAACTACTGCAGTCAGAGCTTGTGTAATTTGAAGCTTAGTTTCTGTACGGACATTTCTGAAAACACCGTGGTTCATCTCGCTAAACACTGCAAAAGGTAGGTGTCACAAGGCGTTCCCCACCAGTTGCGTATTTTCGTTTTTCTTTCTCCTTTGTTGTCGAATAAAGTCCCTAGAACGGCAAGTTCCTCTACTCATTGCAAGCAATTCATTGTCCATACCAGTTCTAAATTCACGTCACATCTTCTCGTAAAATGTCCTATTTCTAGAAAAAATTCGAACCTTTCCCAGCGGATAATTCCGTAATACGGACAACTAGTTATGGACAGTTCCCAAAGAACCAAAATTAAAAGTAAATACTGCCTTTACTTTACAACTCGGAAACTGTGAATATTATGCCTCCGCAGTGTTAAGCACTTTGTGCTTCGAAAACCAAGAGACCGATATGCGATATTGTGTACCATAGGTTTATAAGACTTGTTTGCAACTGACGATTCTCCATCATCCACGTACCCCGTCCCTTGCTTCTCTCTCTCTTGTGGCTATAACGCTCAACAGTTTGCAATATTTGCCTCACCTCTCTTTCTTTATCTCTTCAGGCTGACCACACTTCACCTGTATGGCTGTAAGCGGATACGTAACACATCTGACCTCAGATTACTCAACCCCGCGCTCACTATTGAGTGTTAGCTTGTTTGTAATCCATTGACACTGCACTGGGTGGGGAGGATCGAGACATCGGTGTATGACATGTCACATATGTCACACAATCTTTGTAAACGCTTGAAATTGCGTTCGTTTGACTCTATTTCGATGTTGTTTTTGTATTTTTTTTTGTAAACCATCTCCTGCTTGGAAAACGTGGAGACCTGAAAATTGTGCCTGAACACAGGGAAATTTTGTTGAGAGGATTGCAGTCGGTTTTTTTTTTCGTACAATTTACCAGGAATCAAGACACGATTTTGCACTTCGTTCAAGTGCCGACAATCCTTTTTCTCCACGTCTTCGTTGTTGCTCTGTTCTTTCTAAGCGTTATAGATAGGTTTTGTATATAAGAGGCCAAAAATATTTTGCCCCCGCAGGGTTTTTGGCCCCAGAGGGCCAAAAACCCGAGGAGGCACCTTAGGACTCCCCGCGTAATAGAGAGAGAAGAAGAGAGAATGTAGGTATTTCCGGTATATAGCCGCAAAAAATCTCGATTTGATCGCTTGCACGCCCGCAAGGGATCGACGTTTTTCCCGCAAACGCTCATGGGAAGCCAGCAAAGGGACACGGGCGCGAGGACTTGCGGGATCGGCGTCTTTGCCACGAGCTTTGTCCTTGCAGTTTAGATCTCGAGTTCAAGCGTCCCTGAAAAGCGTTTGTATTTGCCGGCCTCCATTACTATTTCAGCTCGATTAAATTAGCTCGCTTCGAAATGGCCGAGATTATGATCTAAAACAAATTGAAAACGCTTTCAGAGATCCTGAAGATGGATTTTGGGGGAAAAAACAGCTCAGAGAGTCCTGAAGTATACTAGATCGAAATTCGAGGCCAGTGTGGTTCATTTGCGACTAAATAGCTAAATCAGTATAGTACCTTCCGATCGTCAGAATTACCCAAGGATAACAATAAGGTGACAGGCCTGCGCGACTCCCATTCACGTGTAGTAACCGCTTAGGAAGTTTTGCCCCTTTTGTATGGTACGATCGGAGGATCTTTGAATATTTCGCTAAGCACTAATCCTGTGTTTTCAGGGAGACATTTCGTCAGAGTAAAGCCGTTAGAGGTCATATTTCTGTGTGGCTTCCGCTGTTATCCGCTTGTAATTTGCAGAGTTTGACACCTCTGTTTTTTTTGTCAGTTTTTTTCTCTTGATATTGCAAGATATGTTTTAGGTTCTCTCAAATGTTAGCTCTGGAGGAATAAAGTTTGAAATATTCCTTTGGCATCTCGTTTATTTGGATGGCTTATTTTCACTGAGTAATCTTACGGCAGGGATCCAAATGTAAATGTTTTGCGGCGTTTTCATTGAGGACAAAAAGCTTGACTCTAATTTGCATATATGGCGACTGTAACGCGATACTTTTGTTTACATTTCACCTCTGTTGTGCTTTCGAGATACGTTTGCTCGTACACTCTTTTCTTTTCTAAGGATGTTATTTTTCCGGCCCAGATTGAATATTCTTATTTTTCTGCCGATTTTAGGCTGAAAATATTCTTGTATTATTCTTACATTATAGCTTATGGCATTTTCGTTTTATTTAGAATTTATTAGGCTATCAAGTACAAGTGTTTGGTTTCTGGATCTGGATCGCGTTCAGCACATTGTACATGTGCTCTGGACACCACTTTTCGTAGCGAGGCCAAGATGTCACATCAAAATATATTCTTATATAAAAAAGAGTTCATATCAAGACAATTGTTTTTTTTTAGTATCCGACTAGAACAATAACGTTCAATATTTTTGTTTCAATGAGCAGAAATAAAAGAAAGCGGGGGCAGCTTTAGTGATAACTATTACTAGTTTAATTTAGCGAGTGATATAAGTAGTAATAATAATTAGATAACTAGAGTATTATTTAACTAGATACTGTAATATAGTGTCTTACTACAGTGGTGGGATATTGGGTTACGCGGATCCCGTGTTTTGCTTAATGCGCAAGTTCGATTTCTTTTGGCTGCTTTGTGTAAATTTCTTATCCTTAAACGTTTTTCGGTGTGTTTTAGGAAAAATATTTCCATCTAATAACTGAAAACGCCTGCAGAAAAAATTCAGTGCATTTTCTTGCCAGTTTCATTATGCTGATTCCTGTTATTACACCTAAATCTGTCTGTCATATCTGTCCACTGCCCGGCAGGACCCCCTCTAGTGTTATTTTCTGCTCACGTACATGCAGACAAAAGAAAAGTGAAGAGCTGATGTAGGATGTGTTATTCACGAGGGAGCAGGGTGTGATTTGGGGGAGGGGACTGTAGGGGGAATTTTGAAAGAAATAAAGAATTTAAAAATGAAATAGATGTGAGTAAACTAGTGATAATTTTCACACAGCTCTCGTATTCTCAAAACTGAAGAGGGTATATGAATGTACAGAAAAGTAATTATTTGAAAAAATTAAATGAGTGTGTCGAGATTGTTCATTGTGCATTGGTTTTTAATTGAAGTCTTCTGGAACTTTGCCAGTCGTGACTTTTATATCGTATTTTCTTTCTGAACGGATATTGTTTATTGATGTAAGACATTGCAGTGCTTACAAATATTGTTTTCAAGTCATTAATTTCTACTCATTTCACTCTCGAATTAAAGGACTTTGCTGTTCTTTCCTCAATTCTGGGATTCATTTCTGTAAGGAGGAAAATGAACATGTCATGTGATGTGGACATGGTTCTGTCCATCACTAAGGGAAAGGTCATTTAATATGACAAGTGGGGGGCGGGGGGGGGGGGGGGGAGATGAAGATTTTGAAACTCGAAGCTTGAAATTTTAGCAGCCCCCCTCGCTAGCGGTTCAATTCTTTAGAAGCCCCTCCCCCCTTTTGGTAGTAAAAATTCCAGAGCCCCTCTGCTAGCTCAACAATTTTTTCAGAGCCCCCCCACCCCCCGACCCCTTTGGGTGTGTAAACATTTTCGGACCCCTACCCCTCAAGATCTTCATTCCCCCCTTGTCATATTAGATCAACTTTCCCTAAATAATTTATTTTTTCTCAAGCAACTCAGCCGTGCAGAGTCCCAAATCATCGAATTTGACTTCTTGTGACCGGTTCTACGCAGACATTCTTGGGTTCGTCACGCAATCTTGCGTGACGAGCCTAAAGAATGTCTGCGTTTGAGGCTACCCACGGGCCGGAATTTTTCCCCGCTGTAACGATCGATTACTGCTCCTAGATTTTGCTCCTAAAATTTAGCGGTCATCATCAATCCTTTACATTTTTTACACTTCCATCGACGATTAGCCACCGAACGTTAATCTCTGTTCACTTTAAAATGGCAAAGAAAGTCACCGAATAAATTCGGTTTAGTGTTGAATTTGTGAAAGTTTGCTTGGTTGTTTGTAGCTTGACGCTGAAATGCCGCGTAATCCTGTGTTTCTCTCGCCCTAAAATTTGAGTCCCTCTCGGTCCACTTTACACCTGATCATTGCTGTATTTAGGAGAATTTCTGTGGAATACACTTAACGAATTTCCTTGCTTTCTGCCACGCAAGAAAAGCCAATTTACTGGAGAAAAAAAGTGTTATTTGGCGACTTAGGGTCGGTCCGTATAGTGAAAATCTGTGACCTTGGGTTTAAAAATGCCGGCCTCTCTTCGGCCTCTGGCAGCATTTTCAAGACCTTGGTCACAGTTCTATTTTGAAACTCATCGACCGTGTGTTAATTTTGGACTGGGCATGCAGCAGCTGCCGAGTGGCTTTCACATGATAGTTTACACTCAAGAGCCACATCAACGGCATTTGTCATCATTGTGTTCCCTTTGGTAAACAGTAAACTATCAAACGCACTCAGGGTTCATTCGAACTGAGCTAAAAACTCATGATGAGTTGATGGCCTCTGGGTGATGTCAGCTCGAAAGCAACTTTCAAGATTTATAAAATAATTGAGAATGTGTGTGCATTATTTTTTTTGTTTTTCTACTAAATGTTCCGGTTTACTAGAATGGTTAAATGCTGCACTTCTCCAACCAGTAAAAGGTCACTAAAATTCTCGGAAAATGTTCATCACATACATGGTTATTATATTAAATGTAATCTTTTCAAACTATGAAAAACAGTCTGTAGCTTTTCGGGAAACGAACGGCCATATAAAACTGTGACATATCTGACATATCTAGTTCACCACTATATTTTCTCCGATTCTTATTGTTTAACTTGATCACGTGACGCGATAGTTCGTCCGCGGCCGCGGAGACACACTAGGGAGTTTTAGCAAAGCACGGCGGCTACGGTGAGGAAAGCGTCACCAAACAATAGGTTTAATAAGCAAAACAATAGCTGTGCACGCGCGTTTTGAATCTTGGCACATTTTTTTCCCCTGCTCTGCAAAACGACGACGTGAAATAACTACGATTTTTGTATTTCGGAGAACGCGAACCGCAGTGGCTAATTTGTGCTATCTTCTTTTTTAATTGAACGCTGTCGGTGCATGTTTAGCCTGAGCAAGTTTTTAAACCCATAGGCGTACTGAAAAGATTTACAAAGTTGTGACATTCGAATGTAAAATATAAATTGAGTTTTTACAAGGCGTCGCCCATGCCGTCGCCTTCGTCATTGCTAAAACTCCCCATTATCAGCCCTTATAGTTCACCACTAAATTTTCTCCGATTCTTATTGGCTTAAATTGACCACGTGACGCGATAGTGTTCATCAGCGGAGGGCCACTATCAGCCCATAGTGCTCGTCGACCGAAAACACCCGGATGGATAGTAGTCGTCCGTGAAAATTTTGCTGTAAAAAAGCGGGTTTCGTAGAAAATAAATAACTAAAATTGTATTAAGATTTTTGTCTGCTTCCTTTTTCAAATTTTATATTTGGCTTTCACGGCTTTCGTCTTGAAATCTTGAAAATAATTCAATGGAAGTGTAATTGATTTTTGAACTAGCGTGCGGAAGAAAATTTAGTGATGAACAATAAAGACAATAGAGTGTTTATGTCTCGGAACTATCGGTCTGATAGTTACCCCTTGGAAATTTGATGTTCTTAAAACTAGCATATTTGCCCCCGAAGCTTCGCTTCTCCGGCAAATATTTGTTTTAAGAACATCAAATTTCCGCTGGGCAACTATCAGCCGATAGTTCCTCGACAGAAACACTCTATTGTTTTAATAGTGCCCGTTGTGGAAAATACCCGGATGGATAGTAGTCCGTGAAAATTTTTGTGTAAACAAGCGAGCTTACCGAAAGTAAACAATTGAAATTGCATTAAGTGGGTTTCTGTCGGTTTTCTTTTTCAAGTTTTACATTTTGCTGTCACGGCTTTCCTCCGAATAAGGTTGATTTCTAAACTAACGCGCGGAAGAAAATTAAGAAATAAAAAATAGGTACCGTGCTTCTATCGAGTTTTACATGTAAATAATTATTAGGGAGTAGGGAGTTTTAGCATATTGACGACGGCGACGGCGGGGACGACGCCTTGTGAAAAATGAATTTATATTTTACCTTCGAATGTCGAAACTTTGTAAATCTGTACAGGTACACCTATCGGTCTAAAAACTTGCTCAGGCTAAACATGCACCGACAGCGTTCAGTTCCAAAAGAAGATACGAAAAATTAACTATTATGGTTCGCGTTTTCCAAAATAGCAAAGATATCAGTGACGTCACCTATTGTTATTAATATGCCAACCAGAGAACTATTGGTTGGTGAAACAAAGAGTTCTTTTGTTTCACGTTTTCAACATTTAAATGACAAAAACAATGTTTGTAAACAAATATTCGTAGAACTTGGTAATTTCACGTTGTTGTTCCGCAGAGGACGGCAAAGAAATGTACAGATATTCAAAACGCACGTGCATAGCTATTGTTTTGCTCATTAAACCTTTTGTCTGGTGACGCTCTCGTCGCCGTCGCCGTTGTGGTTTGCTAAAACTCCCTAAATATAACTAAATCAATGCGCGTGCTCTGGTTGGTCAATCAGCTATGGTTTATTGTTGCGGTAAACGACTCATGGTAAAATCTTCTTCTGAATTATTATATAAAAGCAATAGACCACAAGTTTCTTTGGTTTATAGGCTGATAAACCACTTAGGATGTTGGTGGAACGCTCGAAAAATTAGTAAATTACTCGCCTGCGGTTCGTGATTTACAGAAGACACTGTTATAGCGCTCGTGCGTGGAAATTACCCGGATGAATAGTAGTCGTCCGGGAAAATTTTTCTGTAAACAAGCGGTTTTATAGAAAATAACTATTTGAAATTGTAGTAAGCGTGTTTAAGTTTGTTTTGAAACGGTAATATAGCCAATCAAATTCACGTATTCACAATAGACTACAGTAAATTTATACTAAAGAGTGATAAACCACGCGGGATGTTGGTAGAACACGAGAAGAATTCGTAAATCACGAGCTACAGCCTACAATAAGGTAACTGCCGGGAGTAAAGGATTGCGTGACAGATTACTAGAACTGGACTGATGGCCTGTTTACAAGGAGGAAGGGTTACCCTAGTAAGTGGGTTCACCCCAGCTTATGGGCAAGAGATAGCCCGGGTTTACAAGCAAAATGTAATTAATGCGCGGTTACACTCAAAGGGTCTGGAAAAGTTAGTAAGTTGTCCCCGGGTAGGCGAGTTTACCCCACCTGGAGTGTTTGCAAGAGAAAAAGCCCGAAACCCTCTTCCAGAGTAACCCTGGCTGCCTGGTAAACACGACGAAAAAAAAAAGAGGAAATATGTGAGTGTTAGGGTAACCCGCTTGCTAGGGTAACCCTCTCTCCTCGTAAACAGGCACTAAAAGTACAAATGCCAAGCAGCTAGGACAAGCCAAGTGTACATTCATTCAACTTACCCATCACATTTCTCTTCCTCCTCCAACCAACAGCTCCTCCGTTACTATTTCCCTCCTGTTCTTCCCTGTGTTCTTTTCCATTTTCGAGAGTTTCCTCGTATCCCGCGGATGTTCTGTGCCGTGTCATGACACAAAAGCTGACTAAGGACATGATCGCAAATGTTGTTGATCCGAGTCGCATCTGAGAGATAGAGACACCATAAAACAATTACATGACGCCCCCAACGGAACGACTCAGTAGTTCTGGATTATGTAAAGTAAGTTTAGTGCCAGTGCTCTAAACGTTTCAATCGAGCTGTAACTGATTACAGAAATGAAATATTTGGTAGAAACACAGAAATAGAATAGAATATTTTTGGCAAACTTACATCGTAATTTTGATTACGGTCATTTCATTTAAAGGGCCCTAGTCAGCCACACCCTTGTTTTTGTTTACATGCGAGAATTTGGCTATTTTATTTTAGTCGGAGCCTGTCGAAACGAAGAAAAATCACTTTGAAACTACTCAAGATAATTAAACATACCTTCAGGAACACAGCTTACAGTAAAACAATAAGGATTCGCTTAACCATGCAGCCGAGTTGACTATTTGCTCGTAGAAAACGAGGGCGAGTAGTCTAATTGTTAGGGTGTTTTTAGGAGAATGTTGGTTAAATTTATCATGACCTGTTTTTGTTAAGCTTGCAACTTGACAAAAATTACGCTACAAGAGTACATGTACAGTGTAATGTGCTGTTTACAGAAACTTCCCATATTCCCCCTACAGAGGGGATTGGAATTTCCTGGGGGTGGGGGTTCTCTAAGACCAAAAAAATTCAAGAAGGGTGGTAGGTCCTAGAAAATTGGCTAATTCCTTGAACAACAAAATTATGTTTTTCACTGCTGAGCTTACTGTGAACACCATACGTAAATGACTTTAACATGAGATTAATTTATACAGAAATAGTTGAATTTGTTTTAAGATAAATACAATGTACCATTGAAGGGACCACCCAACATGTCAAGCCAAGGTTGTGGCTTATAGGACGTGGCTGCTCACGAGAGTTCAGACCCTAATGTGTCAAAATGTTTCCTCACTAGAATATGGTAACTGCTGAGACTTTACCAATGCGCTAATGCCGATGCACTGTTTTATTGAGATGTTAAAGTCAAATTCAAGAAAAGCATTTGGTTTTTTCCCAATGAGAAATTTCCATTTGCTATACTAACCAGGACTACAGTACAGTAATGTTACAACACCTTGTTGACCAATTTTAGCTCTGTGATATGCTAAGTGGTCACTTACAGGAGGTTAAAAACAAAGGAAAATATTTTAAACTTTAGCTCTAAAAGTGGTTGTTGTGGTCGCTTATGAGAGGTGGTTGCTTACAAGAGGTTATTAACAAGGGTTGTGTTGTGAGACCATTGGTCCAGGGTCGTGACAGTAAGGTCCATTCAAAAAAAATCAAGGTCCAATAGGCCCAGGAGCACTCTGATTGGTTGATTTTAGTTATTGACTTTCCAAGCTGAATTAGCCACCTGAAACTTATTTCACTACAGCCATGCAAAGGGAATAACTTTACTGTTCTAAAAATAATAAAAACAGCACAATCTCCGAAGTAACATAGTCTGCTGGCAGCCGGTTTTTTCTCTAAGGGTCACTAGGACGAGCGTTTAGTCATCGCGAACGCAAATTGCGTTGGCCGTGTAGAGAAGAAGGCGAGACAAGGTTGTATGGCCGAGTGGGGAAGAAGGCGAGACGAGAAAAAACCGTCTGCAGACTCTTTTTAATGTTTTCAAACCCTCTGTCAGCCCAGCAACGGAGTACCTGATTGGTCAGTATGTGCCCGATGACAGATAGTTGACAGAAGGGTAAACAAAGAGTTATAAGTTTCACGCGAAGCATAACAAAGACGAGCGATGCAAGTCATGCAATGGCACGGATCATCCCGATCATCAAGACGCGATCGTCTCGGAGAAGCTTAAACTGTTGAAAATTAGTTCTTTTAAGGCTGAACCGAGAAACAAGTTGTTGTCGGTGTCCTTAATACAGACGCTTGACTCTCTGGTTCTGCAGTAGGAGTCTTGGCGGACTTTGGTTTTTCTCTGGACGTTGAAGAGTTCGATTTACGCTTCCAGCATTGCTGAATCTCACAGTCATCGGAAGATGTTGCTTCAACATCGGCTACGACGGAGTTTAAATCATATTATTAGCCTTTAAGAAACGGGCTAGGTCAACAGCGTTCTTAATTATTAACGCACACTTTGCACAGACTCTTGAGGAATAACTTGGATTGGAAACGGGCTCAGAAGTCCCAGATCTTCAGATAAAAGTTAGTCCAATGTGTTGAATTCTGTCGCCTTTTTGTCCTTTAAATGATCACCTACAAAGCCAACAACAGCAATCCCCAGAGCACGACGCGTTTTCGGTTTAAGGACGGTGCCTACTTTTGTTAGTGCGCACACGTTCTGCGCATCACGCAAGCCATGGTTTAAGCGCGCGCGCGCTGGGGTTGACATTGACGCACCAAGCACACGACTAAAATTAAAGCAAAATTTTTCCTATGGTGACCAAATCAATTTTAATGAACCTATACTTAAACAAGGGAGACCAGAATAGCAGCATATCGCTAGCCACTAATTGTTAACGTCTTCCAGCTGAAAATCTAGCTGTTATCTTTCGAAAATTACACTGAAATCCAACTGCAAACATGTACCTGCAGATGGTGTAGTGCGCGCGCAGACACGCAAATGTCTTACTTACTGGGGAGGTGACAGGAAAAATGTAACGGGCACCGTAAAAGTTTTCAAAAAAGATCAATAACTTTAAAAAACGCGTGGTTGCCCCTAAATTTTTTGTTGCGAAATGGAAGCGGCAAGCCTATTCAACATGTGATTAGTTTCTGGTCGTGAGAAAAAGGTATTTAGACTGTATTTTAGCTGAACCAGAGGAAGGCTGTCAGAGACGTTAAAAGCGATTTTGCAACGATTTTGTTACTAAAAACGTAACAAAAGTGATTTTAATGTTACCATTTGCCATGTAGTTTAAAGATCTTTTTAAATGTGTTTGCCTTTCTGTATGTAAAGGCGAATTCTAAGGA
>JAHPZR010002139.1:25000-31180 GCA_019787425.1 Platygyra sinensis
TTGGCATAAATTACATAATACTGGGCATATTAGATGGTTTGAGTATTAGAGGTTCAACTGTTCCTGGTGACTGATGTTGCTATAGCCGCAGAGGAAGTCATCTTTTCCAGACTCTGAAGATGACTTCCACTCAGGTTCTTGAAAGGTCAGTCACCAACAACGGTTTTCTTCGGAACTACCCTTATCTGTTTGATCGCACTATACATACCCATACATGTACAAACTTCTTAATGCTAGGTGATACTACATGAATGTGAGTTTTCTTGTTTATTAAAGTACTACTACTAATGTGGCCTAGGTGTCCAGTCGTCTCGATACAAATCGAAGTCAATTCGATACACATCCAAATTCGATTTCATGCAACCTCCATTTACCATGCAGAAGGTGTTTCATAAAGCAATTTTTCCGTTCCTTCGCTCCCCATATTGTTAGGCTTTTCCTCCATCAAAAATGTTTTACTGCATTCAATACTTTTTACGTGTAAAATAGCTCTTTAAACCGAGCGTATTTTCTCAGTATCTACTGCCCAGTTGTATGTGTTAATGCGTGAACGTTTCTGTACTTATCTAATTAGGATAATAAATCACTGAACATAGTGCGGAGACAAAAAGACTTCTTTATCATTGAAGCGTGTATCGAATAGACTTTTATTTGTATCACGACGACTTTGAATAGAAACAACCGTTACACTATTTTAAAACCTGTTTTAAGAGTACATACATGAATCATACTTAAGCAATAGCACATTTTTTCCGTGTTAACATGGCCTCATCTAAACACGAAGAGGGTTGGGAGAATTCAAGACAGTTATGCAAACCCGAGACGTAGTCGAGAATTCTCCCAACCCTCCGAGTGTTAAGATGAAGCTCTGTAAACACGGCAAAAGTGCTTTATTGCTTTTATAAATAATTCTTTAAAATGCGCGCAAATCTGAAACGTCACAACCTTGTTTACGTACTCTCAGCTAAGCACACCTATCGACCAATGAGAGCGCGCGTAGTGGCTCAGTTGTTTTGTAAAAGATGTTCTGCTCTTCAGGTTGAGGATCTTTGAAGTGTTTGGTTGCTTTAACATCACTCCAGCAGGGATAAGAATCCTTGGACAGACCTGCAAACACCTGCAAACTTTGAACATTGGGCAGTGTTATAAGGTACGTACAGACTGTACATCAAGTGGATATTGTCCATGGGCCCGTTTGTAAATAAGGAAATGACTTCGCAGGCGAACAATAAAGGAAATAACATGATATTTTTCGGGCAGTCTAGTTTGATGCTACATGTACCACGGTGAGAAAACTGGCACGAAGTTATAACATTCGAATCTTTTTTTCCGTGCTTCATCATGTTCACTAGGGTCTTATCATAAGCAAAAACAACTTACACAGAAGAGTAATTTGTAGATAACTGGCCTCTCGTTAGAAAAATTTCTTAACAACATAGTCTGGTTTCTTACTTTAAAATAGTCGCGATCTTTTGAGTTATTTTGACCATCAACAAAATATCCCTGATACTTTACAAAGATAGAAAAACACCCAGCGTTTGCTGAAGGTTTTTGATGATGATTTGTGTTTAGGAAACCTTGAAACTGCGGTAAAATATTCTTATTATTTTGTCATAGAACTACATGTAACCATTTTTCTTTTTTTTTTTTTATCGCAGATTACTGACTCTGCCATAGGTACCTTGGTATCTAATCTCCAAGAACTGGAGAATCTTGATCTGCGGGGATGCAAACAGGTATGATTATTCACCTTTTTAGAAACGCTCATATTTAATAGCTTTTCTTAGGGCAAAACCGTTTTAAGGTGATGTTACACGGAACGATTTTTTTACGTCGATTGTTAATCCATATGTTACACGAGACAACTTTTGGCGCAACCATGTTGCGGTAACGGTATGTCACACGAGAACGATTTTTAACGCACCATGCACAATTCGAGGTAGTTCGGGCAACAATGTTGCAGGTTTTTTGATCGCTTTCAAAAACGTACCGCAACGAGATGTTGCGTTAAAAGACGCTGTGTTACACCACATTGATTTTTTACGCAACAATGTTGCGTTAAAAATGGGCTTGTGTAGGAAACAAAGCGATGAGATAGTAGAATTACCTGAAGTTAGCGTGACGGGCAAAAAGGATAACACATTTTGTGGGAAAAAAAGGGAACAAAGTCACAAACAAATCAAGAAAACCAGTGCAATATCAGATCGCTGGGTAGAAGAGATGCAAAGTAATGACGAACAACAAGTAGACTCCCTCAAAGTCCCTCCTTGCTGCACAGTAGCTAGTCCCCTTCTCTTGCCGCTTGTCGCACCCGGGGTTTGAACATCACAGATGTGTCCAGAAATGCAAGTTGATGAGATGCATGCTCTTTATGAAGCAGTGGACCACGTTTCTAACTGGTCAGCGGAAAATTTATTCCAGCTTAACCTTGAGAAGACTAAAGAGCTCACTATCAGTTTCTGTCGTTCCCCGGAACATTTTGACCCAGTCACAGTTGATGGGACACAGATTCAAGCAACCACTTCTAGCAAGCTTCTCGGCCTTACCATCAACAACACACTAACATGGAACGATCATGTAGATAGTGTAGTAAAGAAAGCAGCTAGGAAAATTTATTTTCTTGTGCAACTTAAACGTGCGCGCGTTCCAGCCAAAGATCTTGTTGCCTACTACTGCGCATGTATTAGATCTTCCCTTGACTACGCTTGTCCAGTGTTCCATTATTCTTTACCTCAGTACTTACAGAGTTAGAAAGAGTTCAGAAAAGAGCTCTGGCGTGTATTTTTCCTAGAATGCCGTATGGGGAAGCGTTAGGGCGCGCCTGTTTGACTTCTATTAGGGAACACCACGAAGTCATTACAAAGTCGTTATTTAGATCAATCAGTGAGAATCAGAACTGTAAACTACATCACCTAATTCCTGAAGCCTATAGTCCTCATTATAATTTAAGGTGCCAAAGAACGTACAATGTACCAGCAGCCAAGACAAAGCGATTTGCTAATTCGTTTTTCGTGAAGTGTGCGGCTGTGACCAACTCAATTTGAGATGAATGAGTATTTTTAATAGAACTTTAAGTCTTATATTTATGTTTGTATATTAGTAGCTTGTGAACAATTACGCAATTCAGTATTTTACTGCGATGTGATTTTTAATAAACCAGTCTAAAAAACAAAAAAAAATATGATAAGCATCACAAAGTGTCCTTATTCATAAAAAGAACTGAATCTCATTAACCTGCATTTCAGGACATAAGTGGAATATCATCGAGGGTTTTTTTTTCGCACGGCGCTCGGCTTTCGCACCAAGTCTAGAGAGCAAGGAGTAACGGAAAAAAAAGTGTCCTTATTCATAAAAAGCACTGTATCTCATTAACCTGCATTTCAGGACATAAGTGGAATATCATCGAGGGTTTTTTTTCGCACCGCGCTCGGCTTTCGCACCAAGTCTAAAGAGCAAGGAGTAACGGAAAATGCAATGTGCCAGTTACCACTTTGCATGGAAATAATACACGTTAATGTAGCAAACTTTTACTTTTTGAAACTGTACTCCTTTCATGAAGATAAGCAATTGCCATCGAGTTCCCAATTTCTTGTTAGAGCCATTGACATCACCAAGGCATTTAGTGAAGTGTCAGGCCATTGAATGAGCCGTACAAACGTTGTACTTAGGTCACCTGAATTACAGTACTCTCTCATTATCTGTGTTCTTTACTTTGTATCAAGAGACATCATCTATTATGACGCCTGTTTACGTTGAGATCGTCAGGAGAAGTCAGTTGTTTATCAGGTTCATTTATTCTCAGGTTCGTGATTCAGCTGTCAAGAAGATCGTACGTCACTGTCCACTTATCACCACTCTTGCGCTTGCTAACTGCCCACTCATCACGGATGTGTCTTTAGCAGAAATTGCCACAAATCTCCCCAGAATAAGGTAAGACTCCTCCCTACCCCAAGAAATGT
This sequence comes from Platygyra sinensis, assembly GCA_019787425.1. Taxonomy (NCBI): domain Eukaryota; kingdom Metazoa; phylum Cnidaria; class Anthozoa; order Scleractinia; family Merulinidae; genus Platygyra; species Platygyra sinensis. Next base: position 28,960 of record JAHPZR010002139.1, read on the forward strand.
TTGTCGCAATAGCTCCTTTCCCTCTCTATTTGGCTGAAGTATTTTTTATTTATTTATTTGTTGTTATGTCCAACAGGTCTCTGGATATATGCGGTTGTTCTAATGTAAGTGATAATGGCATCTGTACACTGTCCAAAAGCTGCCATAGATTGGAGCTGTTAGACTTAACGTCTACTGGAGTTGGTCACAAGAGGTTAGTTACAAGTGTTTTATGGTTACTTGATTACCTACTTGATTTTGATAACTAAGGTAAACTAACCGCCGTATCTCTCCTAAGATACACGCGCGTCCCACGTGGAACGCCCGTGAGAATGGTAGGCAATGTTGGCGCATTTCATGTGCATGTGAACAACATTTACTCGTGTTTTTTTCCTTTTCAGCGTCTTGTCGCTTGCTAACTACTGCAGTCAGAGCTTGTGTAATTTGAAGCTTAGTTTCCGTACGGACATTTCTGAAAACACCGTGGTTCATCTCGCTAAACACTGCAAAAGGTAGGTGTCACAAGGCGTTCCCCATCAGTTGCGTATTTTCGTTTTTCTTTCTCCTTTGTTGTCGAATAAAGTCCCTAGAACGGCAAGTTCCTCTACTCATTGCAAACAATTCATTGCCCATACCAGTTCTAAATTCACGTCACATCTTCTCGTATAAAATGTCCTATTTCTAGAAAAAATTCGAACCTTTCCCAGCGGATAATTCCGTAATACGGACAACTAGTTATGGACAGTTCCCAAAGAACCAAAATTAAAAGTAAATACTGCCTTTACTTTACAACTCGGAAACTGTGAATATTATGCCTCCGCAGTGTTAAGCACTTTGTGCTTCGAAAACCAAGAGACCGATATGCGATATTGTGTACCATAGGTTTATAAGACCTGTTTGCAACTGACGATTCTCCATCATCCACGTACCCCGTCCCCTTGCTTCTCTTCTCTTGTGGCTATAACGCTCAACAGTTTGCAATATTTGCCTCACCTCTCTTTCTTTATCTCTTCAGGCTGACCACACTTCACCTGTATGGCTGTAAGCGGATACGTAACACATCTGACCTCAGATTACTCAACCCCGCGCTCACTATTGAGTGTTAGCTTGTTTGTAATCCATTGACACTGCACTGGGTGGGGAGGATCGAGACATCGGTGTATGACATGTCACATATGTCACACAATCTTTGTAAATGCTTGAAATTGCGTTCGTTTGACTCTACTTCGATGTTGTTTTTGTATTTTTTTTTTGTAAACCATCTCCTGCTTGGAAAACGTGGAGACCTGAAAATTGTGCCTGAACACAGGGAAATTTTGTTGAGAGGATTGCAGTTGGTTTTTTTTTTCGTACAATTTACCAGGAATCAAGACACGATTTTGCACTTAGTTCAAGTGCTGACAATCCTTTTTCTCCACGTCTTCGTTGTTGCTCTGTTCTTTCTAAGCGTTATAGATAGGTTTTGTATATAAGAGGTCAAAAATATTTTAATTTAGCGAGTGATATAAGTAGTAATAATAATTAGATAACTAGAGTATTATTTAACTAGATACTGTAATATAGTGTCTTACTACAGTGGTGGGATATTGGGTTACGCGGATCCCGTGTTTTGCTTAATGAGCAAGTTCGATTTCTTTTGGCTGCTTTGTGTAAATTTCTTATACTTAAACGTTTTTCGGTGTGTTTTAGGAAAAATATTTCCATCTAGTAACTGAAAACGCCTGCAGAAAAAATTCAGTGCATTTTCTTGCCAGTTTCATTATGCTGATTCCTGTTATTACACCTAAATCTGTCTGTCATATCTGTGCACTGCCCGGCAGGACCCCCTCTAGTGTTATTTTCTGCTCACGTACATGCAGACAAAAGAAAAGTGAAGAGCTGATGTAGGATGTGTTATTCACGAGGGAGCAGGGTGTGATTTGGGGGAGGGGACTGTAGGGGGAATTTTGAAAGAAATAAAGAATTTAAAAATGAAATAGATGTGAGTAAACTAGTGATAACTTTCACACAGCTCTCGTATTCTCAAAACTGAAGAGGGAAACGAGGGTATATGAATGTACAGAAAAGTAATTATTTGAAAAAATTAAATGAGTGAGCCGAGATTGTTCATTGTGCATTGGTTTTTAATTGAAGTCTTCTGGAACTTTGCCAGTCGTGACTTTTATATCGTATTTTCTGTCTGAACGGATATTGTTTATTGATGTAAGACATTGCAGTGCTTACAAATATTGTTTTCAAGTCA
>JAHPZR010002140.1:0-12500 GCA_019787425.1 Platygyra sinensis
AACTACTCACAGGTCCATGTTTAATGTGTCGAACAAACGTTTCGCCCTTCGGGCTTCAGTGTTCACAGGTAAAAATACTTGGCTAAAACTAAGTCGATTACAATATCTTAAATAGGTAAGAAAGTGATAGGTTCGAAGTAAACAGATTATGTAATAACAGGAAAAATACAAACAAATACTAATGAGTTGGTGACAAACGAGCTGGTTAGTAGACAGAAAAACAACTGAAATAAAAATGAAAATTTGCATTTTTCTAATGTGTCGTAAAGTAAACAATAGAGTTAATTATTTTGAAGACGGGTAACAACCTTGACAATAGCAATTAAAAAGCATTGTATCTAAAAGCGAGGGTTGCATAAGAGTTGTGTAGCAGAAAATGGAAAAAGTGAAAATTGTAAGGCGGTAACGTAGAAAAAGGTACGCTGAAATGTTTAACGTAACAAAATCCAAACTATAAGTCCTTGAATAATTGAAACAGTGAGTCAGACAACAGTATCCTATAAAAAGGGGTCCTTAAACGGAAGATACCGTAATAAATTCCCTGATGTAAGCCACTGAGCTAGCCCATGTAAACAAAAATAACAAGTTCCTAAAGAAAAGCCTTTGAACGTCTTAAAGAAAATACTTGAATAGATCATTGTACCTTGTTTGTTAAATTGAATAAAAAAAATCATTAAATTAAGGAATTAAAAATCTAAAAATGAATAAAAATGAATACAAAAGGCAATCTCGGATAATGGCAAAAAATGCATAAAACTTTTTGATTGAACCTAATTCTATTTTTGGAGTTAAATTCCGATCATTTATTAAGGCCGTGAGGATGGAGAGTACACAATTGGGAGCACCAGAAAGCTTCCCTTGTGAGTAAACGCCTATCAAGGTGGTCTTCACTTTCATTTACAACTTTTTCGATTACAATGAACTCGAAGTCAGACATCAGGTGTTCAACCCTATTGAAATGTACGGCTAATTCGCACGTGGTCTTATTTGTTAACATAGCCGACTTGTGATTTCGAAACCTGACCTTGAATTCATTGGATGTAGAACCAACATACTGAACCTGACATTTCTTGCAAGTGGCCAAATAAATTACGTTTTTAGATTTGCAATCAAGATGTTGCCTAATAGTGTAATAACGATCTGTACTAGTACTGTAAAAAATCTTGTCCTCCTTAAAATAGTTCTTACATAAATCACATTTTTTTCTACATTTAAAACAACCTGTAGCAGAATGGTTGTTGTTACTATAATTAGATCCCTTGGGTCCCGCTAAAAGCTCTTTGATGTTTTTGGCTCTTCTATAAGATGGAATAATTGACCCTTTGGGAAAAATCTGTGCTAGAGTGGGTGAATCATAAATGAAATGGCTATAAGACTTAATGATTTTACTAATATTTGGCAAATGTGGGTTAAAATTAACCACAAGGGGGAAAATAACCTTTTTCTCTCGTTCTTTAGGTGAAAGGAGGTCCTCCCTGGGTGTATCTTTGGCCTTATTGAATTGTGTTTTAAACTTAGAAGGGTGGTAACCCCGATCAACTAGATAATTCTGATATTCCTTGCTACGTTCCTCAAACTTTTCAATTGTGGAACAGTTTCAACAACAACAACAACAACAACAACAAGATTTATTTGAACTGTAACATTAACTAAATAATTAATTGAACAAGAAATAAATTAAAAATACATACAGTTGCTGGTCACCCAAAATAACTAAAGAGCTAAGCTAGTTGGGTGACCACCATTTATTAATTGAAAATAGGTATAAGGTCAGTAAAGAGGCATTTTACATTTTACTTTTTACACACTTAATTAGATTACAGGACAAATAATTCTTAAACAAGTATACAATAATAAAATAAAAATAAATAAATAAGTAGATAAATAAATAACAGAAACACCAAAATATAACAGTAGTAGTAAAACTTAATAAAACTTAATGAAATGCTTGGTTAATTCTTTTTTGAATAAATGAGGAGTTAGAATTTTAAATCTCTCATCAGTTTCATTCCACAATTTAGGTCCATTATATCGAATATTAAATTTACCATAGTTTGTTCGAATTTTTGCAACATAAAAAGTTGTTCTAGTTTCTGTGAACTCTTGTAGTGACTCCAAATGGAATAGCCCTGGTACAATGTGATGGATGGGCACTATTGCGTAATAAATATATGTGATGGTCCCTAGGTTTGGAATAGATATCTGTCTGAATAAATCCATCAACTAAAAGGAGGGTGAGATCCAAAACATTGAGCGAAATTTCTGATGATACCATGGTGAATTTGATTGTGGGGTACAATGAATTAATGAATTCAGTAAATTCCTTGAGCTTTGTGGTTCCCTGAGTCCAAAGATCGAAAATGTCGTCCCGATATCTCCACCATAGTTTAGGTTTGGTCACCCCAGATTTAGCTTTTTGATCGATGATACCCATTGCTAAATCAGCGTAGCTAACACGTTTTTAGGGCCCATTGCGGTGCCATGAGTTTGCAAAAATTGTTGATCCTGAAAGTGGGAATTGTTGTGCTCTAAGCAGATTTTAACAGCTTCAACGATACATTCAGTTGATGGAATTTGGACTTCCCGTGAATTGAGAGCATCAGTGACAGCTTTTATTCCCAGATTGTTGTCAATATTAGGGAACATTGACACAACGTCCCAGGAAACAAGAAGGGTTCCTTCAGGGAATGGTCCAGTCTTGTTAAGATCCTCAATTTTTTGCAATAAGTGAGTAGTATCTTTGACAAATGAAGGCAAATTTTGAGCTAATGGCTTAATTAAGATAAAATTCGGTAAATGCAGAAAGGTTTTTATTGCTGTCCCACAACAAGAAGTAATTAGCCTAAGCGGGTTCCCTTCCTTGTGCGTCTTAATAGTCCCAAAGGCCTTACCTGGTTTAGCTTTGTGATTAACAACCCAATTAGCAATGTTTTGGTCGATTTGCCCTTTATGCAGCCATTTATTACTCCACTGTGAAATAGTATTAAGAAAATTAGCACTAGGATCCAAGTCAAGTTTTTTATAGTGGAGTGGGTTTTCCAACTGGCCAAGCATTTTAGATGAATATTCTGTTTTATCAAGAATGACAAATTTGGAGCCCTTATCTTGAATTTTGATAACCTGTTCATCTAAGATGTGCTATAGATGTTCTACATAAAGGTAAACTAAGATGTTCCTTGAGCCTAGTGTTATATGCGTGTGTATCGGAACGCTTATATAATATTAACAAAAAGACCTCAACAGAATTTCCTTTCTTGTACTATTTGGGTTGACATTTGAGAAAACAACAGAAGAGCTCATCAAAAAATCAATCTGAATACAAGAAATCGAACAATTTCTTCGCTGCCCGAAGAAATTCCATTACGGCTGAAGAGAGATGGAAGTTGTAAATCAAAAAGACGAGAAAAACAAGCCAATTATTTAGAGATCAATCGTATTTCTTTTCTCATTTGTTTTGTAGTAGCTGAATAATACTCTAAAAAATATTTGAACAAACCAATTAAAAAAATTAAACAAACCGCCTCGTGGTCTCTGTAAATTAAATATGCAGAAATCCAGCATGGAAGTTCGATGATGTTCACTTTTAACACCTAAAATCCCGGATACAGGCGACCAAATGAAAGAAATGCGAGAGGAAGTTCAACAACAATAAATTTTCATTCAAGCTGAAGCAAAGAAACCTATTTAAAAGCAATTCGTCACGCTAGAGTGTGAGCTGGAGTTTTTACCAATGGCTCTTGCTTTCATTTTAACTCCTGTAGCTTTACCAGTCCTGAAAGTTGAATTCAACTTCGAAGTAATAATGTACATTACCATTTTTGTTTCTCATATCCGAAAAGCTGCTTTATGTGATCTGTTGTCAAAACTTACTTGAAAGTGCTCTGATCTTCATGTTTTCACGGCGATTGTAGCAAGAAAAACGTCTTCACCAGAAAGGTTTGAGGACTTGTTACTCTTTGATTTTCCATTCTGAGGCCACCTGAACATTGTTTTGAATTTTTTCTTTCTAATTTAAAACCCAAAGATGTAATGATTACCTGCACTTTTCGAGCGCACAATTTTAAGAAGAAAAACTGTCTTTCTAGGACCCCTAAAGTCTTCGAAACATATGCTCGGAAAGTCCATTCTGTTTGGTTTATTTGTCCTCAAGAACAATAGAACAATACAGAACGAAGGAGTCTTCAGGGAGGGTAGGAAAGTCAATTGTCTCCACATGCATTTTTTTCAGGCGGTTACAGGCGGCACAGGGAAATGGAGGGGTTTTTCGCACAGGCAAAATGGGTTAACCAAGCTAAATATATTTTTATTGTGGTCAGTTGCATGCACAGGAAACAATGAAAAACTTAAATGTTGCACATCTCAGATTAAGCCCTCTTTCTTAGTTTTTCAGAATTTAACCTTGAGTTTTGGTCCTTTTAAAAGTACTTTATCGATACCTTCACACAGGTTGATTTTTTGTCCACCTCTGACAACATGGCAATTGTGGTGTACATGGAGGGAGGGTTTATTGATATGAGGGAGATGGAGTGAATGGCAGTGCACTGGCATTCTTTGCCAGTAGATTTTATGTCAAAAAAGAGAACATTTTAACTTATATTGCTGCAGAAAGGAAAAAAATTCACAGGAATAGCATTGTCAATTATAACATGTAAAATTGGAGGTTGATTTTTTTGTAATGTCTGTAACAGAGTTTGAAACAAAAATATTGACAACTTTTCAGAATGAAATCAAAGTTTGTTTTATTCTCCTGATAGTTAAGTACCATGTGTGATGAATATTTGTACAAATTCTAAACAAAACCTGCTTAAGAGAAGTATGTAAAAAAGGTTTTATTTCCCACAATTTGCTCTCTGAATGAAATGTCTGTTTTGTGGAATCACCCAGCAACATAATCAGGATTAATTAAGAAGAATACATAGAGGGTGTCAATGGGGTTAACTGTTTAGCCTACAGTGATGGGCATATACTCCATGTTAACTCCCCTTATAGTCTCCCTACGTCATGTATTTCCATAATTTTATATAGTATTTCTATATCACTTATGCCCATGGAAATATGTATAGGGAGACTATACCTGTATATGGGAAGTTAACATAGAGTATATGCCCAGTGATGGTGTTTTGGTATCATAACCATATAAACTGCAAAATATGGACTGATTAATGTAGAAAAGGTGATCAACTTTTTAGCGTAATATTATGTGGTACTTACATGCAAGTGGAAGGTTACTGACAGACCAGGCTTGAACCATCACTGTTCAATCCAGAGTCAAGCACACTAATCCAATTTTGTTTCAATCATGACTCATTTTGCAAATGAAGGTCATCCAGAGCTCATGAAAATCAAAAAATCACTATCATTGTGTCATCATACATGAGGTTGCATGTAGATGAATTTCCGTGAAAAATAATTATATCACTAGCAACAGAATGTGCTGCAGCATTACTATCTTTTAGATACCCTAGTAAAAAAATAATCTACATTGTCAGTGTGAAAGAATAAAATTAATGTACTGTTGAATTAGAAGACTCCCCGGTTTTTCGGATTGAGTTTTAGTTGAGACGTTGTTTGTTTGTTTGAATGTGCTTTACCCTAAATGTTTCCAGAGCTTTGCATGAACTATTTCCATTACTATATTTAGCATGGACAAACCCACATTTCAACTTGCTGTATCAAGAAAATATGCCCTTTAAATAGTCTTTAAGTATGTTCCCCAGCTGTTGTGGCCAACCCTTAGGACAACATTTTTTTATAGACCTTGTATATTAATTATGTAGCCAAGTTGGAGCTTAATAACATCAGTGTTAGTTTTCTTCAAATTAAAAGGTCTCTGACAGAAACTCAGACTTGACCATCTTTCACTGTGTCTTTTTTCATGTATATCCATTTTTCATCTTCATTGCAATAAATACAGGATAAAGCTCAGAGTGTCTGTGATATGTCAGGAATTGATGAGTTGGATAATGTTGTGTTAGCACTTAGCAAAGAGGTGATTGATGATTTTCCCGTGTCAGATCCACGATGGGCAGAATCCATTCAAGCAGGTCAGTGAACTTACTGGGAACAAAATAATGCTTTTGTTTGTAAAAGTTAGAGTACAATGTAAAACTTCTTTGTCTCATTCATGATTTAAGTTGTTCCAAATTCACTAAAATGCTATATTTGAAGGATTTTGCATTGAGTCAATTATTTTAATATGTAAATTAGAACCCATAAAATGCTTACTACATATATGTGATACATTAAGGTGGCTCAAAACAGTTTCCAGCACTAATATTTCTATGGGCCATTGTAACCACTCTTTATCACTTGATACTACAATCATGGTATCCAAAAACTGCCCAATCATTGGTGAACACGTTGCTATAATTTTTGCAACACAATAGGTTAGCATAGCAACATTATAACCTGCTAAAAACACCCTCAAGTGTCATTGTCAGAGAAAACCGGGCAGAACCAAAAGATCGAGGTCGGCCGTTTACTTTCATCTTTCCACAGTATAAAAGCTATCCGAAAAGATTAACAACCATGATATTTGCCGAGGTAGGCGTTCATTTTTCTTCGAGATATTACCTCATCATGATTTTGGCCTCTCAAGCGGTCTAAAATGGCCGAAATTTCGGCCAACTTTAGGTGAGCCTAAAAGATACTTCGAACATATTCCAGAAACTCTTATTTTCGTGCAACAATATTTGGCCCCTAATTAGTTGACTGAGATATATTTGGATTCTTTCACTTTAATTCTGCGTTTTTCACGAGGTGCCAAATATCATCGCCAAATTGTTAAGGCCCGTGACCTAAATTTTAGCCATTTTCAGCGAGTCATTTTTCAAAAGTGCGGCAGTTTATTTCCGCAAAAAGACGATTTTCTGATAGTCTTTTACACTGATATCAATATCCAGTTTAGTTAAAATCGGTATCTACAAGCAAATCGGAGTAATTGGTCTCGCAAAATCCAAAAAAAATCATTGGTCAAACATATTTCCCGCCAAATTTTTAGCGAAGAATATATCCTTATTCCGACTTTCTGCGCTTGTTATCCATGATTTGCTGAAAGATCTGCACAAAATAGTTAACTGGACTGCAAAATAGAATGTTTAAGCTGTGACATCGGGATTAACTTATGGAAACATTTCAAACTCGCCAAATTCTTGCCATTGTAAAGACTGAATTTTCCCGCGAAAATTCTATTTTTAATGTCACGCTGCAAAAACAAACTGGATCCTCAGTTCGCTGCCTTTTTTTGTTTTTATGTAGAGCAAACTGCAAGTTAACAGTGAGCGAAGCTTCACCCGAAATTTAATTTTGGGACTACTGCAAACGTCTTTTTTACATCAATTTCTCGTTTTCGGAAAGCGTGACGCGTTACAGATTAAAAGGTTAGACAACTGGGCCGCAATTTTGATCTCACTTGAAGGTTTCTCCATGGTTTTGAAAACATTAACTGTTCTTTCGGATTGAGAAAAATCGCCTAGCAGTGCGTCAAAGTTAGATAAGAAAGTCAGGAATTCGGAATTTTTGAATAAGTTTAAAGCTAAAATCCGAAAATTAGACTCGTTGGGATGATGGAAGATAATTGTATAAGCATCCTAAAGAGCGGTAATTATGGAATTGAGGATTTTACACGTGGATTGAAAATAGTGGTTTGGGAGGGGATTAGTCTTCAACCTTTGGTTTTAAGGAAGCTATAGCTAGCATGGATTTATGGGATACTGATATGTTAAGATATTTTTTAGGAACTAGTTTTAAAATATAGCATAATTATTTTAACGGTTATTACTAAAAATTAGTATTTTGGATCAGATTAATATTTCTTAACTAGTAGTTAGGTGTCCCCAATTAGTTTACGTATATGTAAGCTAAATCTACCTGGCATATTAATAAAGTTGTTAATAAAGTTGTTAATTGATTATTGATTGATTGATCGATTGGTTGGTGGTGGGTCAGTTTTTCTTCAGTTATTAGCAAGCAAACGAGATGGTGGAGGAAAGATGTCAGAAGTGGTGTCTATTTAGTGCAGCTGAATTTAAATAATGAGGAAACATAGGATATGACGTAACTTACGAATGAATCATAGAAGACAGACCACTGGGATAATACGTGTTATCATTGCTAGGTCAGGATTTCCAGCCGGAGGCCGGGGTGCTCCCTATAATGGCCTATACGGGGAGGCTCCGCCTGAAAGGGGTAGCTTTTTCACGCTTCAGGTATATAAAAGGGTAGGGATTTCACAAGTTGAGGTATATAAAAGGGTAGGGAAATTGGTCATTTAGGTATTTAAAAAGGCCTTTAATTATAATATTTCGAACAGATGCTCCTTATGGCTGTATTACTTTATTTATTAAGCGCTACATAAAAATGAGAACAAGACTTCCTAAAGTAGGAAAAGGGTACCTTTTTGCAATAAAAGGTATATAAGCATTTATCCATTCACTGAAACCTGAAGAAGGCTGGTGTTGGCCAGGCGAAATATTGTAACAACGCCTATGTTCACGTTGTCTTGACCAACGTTTGCAGTATATTTTCTATTTTTAAAGATTTTTGGTCTGGTCACGATCTATTTTGATCCAAAGTAGAGCAAGTTTTGATTGTACACGGTTTTTGCAGTGGTTTAATCCTTAAAAAGTTATATAAAAGGGGTACCTTTTCTGGCAAAATGGTATATAAAAGGGTAAGAGGTTGGACCTTGGGGCGGAGCCTCCCCGTATTAAACTTTGTTAAGTACCCCCCCCCCCCCCCAACTGGGTTTCCAGCAAAGATCTTGCTTGCGTTCAGTTTTGTCGTTTATATGATCGTCGCAGGTTTGTACACCGACGGTCTTATATTCCCCTCTGAAACTTTTACTTTCAACAAAAGTAATTTCTTGTTGCTCCTGTCAGTATTCACCGCAAAACCACTTTAATGCAATGAAATTACACCAAAACAGTGTTGATAATTTCTTGTTTATTTTACTGCTACTATTGACAACTGTTTAATAGCTCATAAAGAACGAGATTGCATGTTTGTGATCCATGAATGTAAACTTGGATTACATTTTCCACAGATCGTACTGAAATCCTTGGTTGTGAGATGCTTCCCCGACATGAAAAAAAAAATTCTTGTGGAGGGAAATTAATTTTCATTAACCCTGCCAAACTGTAGTTGAATCCATTTTAAGATAAATGGGATGGCAGCTCAAGGGTATCTACAGAAACAAGATGGATCAGCTGATTTGATTGTCAACAATAAAACGAAACAATGAAATGGATTTGAAGTATAAATTATATGAAATAATTCATATTTGTACTGCAGTTGTAGATGAATGTGAAGAGTGATCATCGCAGTAAATTTTCCAATTTAAGAAAATTTACTGCGATGATCACTCTTCACATTCATCTACAACCGCAGTACAAATATGAATTATTTCATATATACTTCACATCACTTCACTGCACGGGAAAATATGAACTTAATAAATTGACCTTGCTCCCAATGTGTGGCTTCATAGCTCAGTTGGTAGAGCATCGCACCGGTATCGCGGAGGTCATGGGTTCGAATCCCGTTGAAGCCCTGATTTTTTTTCAGGCTTCGTCTTTCCTATTGCTTAAATTGGAAAATTTACTGCGATGATCACTCTTCACATTAATGAAATGGATTGTTAGAAAAGAAATGATCTTGGTTCAGACGGTTGTGTTGTTATCCTTTCTACCTCATTCAAGGAGGGTGTAGAGGTGGAACTATTATATGCCGGAAAGAAGTACCATTACCACCCTCTACACTCCTCCCCATCTCACCATCACCCACACTCTTTTTGCAAGGTGGTGGAAGAAAAATGTGTTGTCCTAGACGACATTCAACTCCATTTAGTTTTCTAACCATTAATTAACCTTTAATTTTTTTTGCTGCCGCTGCTGCTGCTGCTGGTGCTGTTTTGAGGTGTTCTTTGCAGCAAAACAAGGAAAAATAAGTACGGAACATTTGTGGTTTTTAAGAAGAAAAAAACTGTCGTGACAAGGTTTTTATTGACAGATGACCCCCATGGACCTGTAACGTGATATCTGTTAAAAAAAGCACACAAAACACAACATTCAACAGAGGAAAATCGTAGATATATGCAGCGCTACGGTCAAGTTGATTGAAGCTTAGGACTTTTTAAGACTTCGATGAGTAAACACAACTTATAACATCTCGTCTGGCAAAATTTCGGTTAAGTAGGATAATTTGATTCCAGGGTGGGTTACTTTCAAATATGTAGTTTTCTTACCCTTAATTACGCACATCCCTACTGGTAAACACTGCCAAATTTACTCAAAAGCAACAAGCTCAATCTAGATGTTCTCAGAGTCAAATTGTATCTCTTTTGAAAGCCCAATTCCTCAGAAAAATTTAAGGTGGCTCTGAATGCCATCTACAGAATTTTTTTAAACTTTGTCAAAAGTTGCGCCTAATCATGCTTATCAAATGTTGATAATATAAAAAAATTTCACCGTGCTGTTTTTGAATTATAAGCCCCTAAAGCTGTAATTAAGGGTGTTTTAGCAGGTCATACTGTTGCTATGGTAACCTATTAGGCTATGAAAAGGACAACAACGTGTTCGCTAATAGTTGGGCAGTTTTTTCATACCATGATTTGTAGCATCAAGTGATAAAGAGTGGCTATAACAACCCATCAAAATCTTAGTGCTGGAAACTGTTTTGAGCCACTTTAAATAGAATGAGGGAAACATTGAGTATTCTGAAAATCTCAATACTACAAAAAAATTAGTGAGCAAGTTTAGTAACCACCTGTTAGCCCTGCCTGAATACGGTGCTTCCACACAGTAAATGCTGAATCTTGGCTGGTTGAGATACATGTATTCAGTGCATCTTGAGCTCCTTATGAGTAATTGCCTTAGGAATTTGTATTCACTGAACATTGAACATGGAATTCTGTGGAATATGCTAGCAAAGACAATTGGAAAACAGTGCATGATTTCCAGGGTGTCTTATTGATTTTGACTTTGTCAAAGCGCATAACTAAGAACACACCCCCTTTTGTTTCAGGGTTTCTATATTTCATGGGGTCACGGAGCCGCAAATTTCATGCGGATTTCAAAGGACTCAGTTTGATACATTATTGAAACACTGATAAATATCTCCACACATCTGTTTATTGATTTACAAGTTGTAAATCACCGGGAGGCAGCATGGTCGAGTGGTTTAGGGCGTTGGATTTAAAATCTGGAGTTCCCTGGTTCAAATCCTCCATCCTACTACTATCTGGATTTGTTTTCGGTAGTCCCAAGTTCAACTCCTCGGCCATGTTGTGTAAATAGCCAACTGGTCAGCCTCCCACCAGTTGGGATTCTTAATAGTTTATGTTATGTTTACATTTGGTTATTTTTATTTACAGTGTCCCCAATTAGCGCAACAGTGCTGAATGCATTAGACACTTAAATAAAGTTATTATGATGATGGTGATGATGATGATGATAATTGTTATTGTTATGTAGTTTAATTTATTTTATATGGAATATGTATGGATATTCTATATCATACTTGTAGTCAGATATTCTCACCTAAGTTTTAAAAACTGTAGAATTTCTCAGCTCATTTTGTCTTTGTACATGGCTATATTTACTTGTTGTATTACTTGGACTTGGCCAGGTTCTTATGTGTCGGGTCATGGTAAGAACTAGGACTAATCAACACTTGACATGATGTAACAGGTGGCATATCTGCATCAACTTCACTGATCATCCTTCATCAGCTGCAAGACAAGTTGAAAGCCCACTCTTTCATGATAGAGTTTTTGAAGAATATTGGCCTGTGGCAAAAGGTAAGAGATTTCATGTATTTTTCTGTACATAAAAACACTGATGATTTTTGTTAATTGGGGCAATTTTGGGCAACCATTTGTCATCTTGATTTTAGATAATGAAATATCCTTTTGATCTGGACTGTTGCCTGTCCACCATAATTAGCACCTCATCAACTCAGAGCATAAAGCATGTGAGAGGGTTTCTGTGATCTAAAAGAAAAAGTGCATGGTTTTTGTACCATGAAGTGACTAGGAGTATTTGTACTCTCCCCCGGAAGAAATGCTTGTCCATTGCAGGGTTACCCTCAGCATTTGCTAGACCATAAAACCCACTGGAGCACTTGCTCAAGAATACAATTCAATGATCCTGGACAGGTGTCAAAGCTTGATCTTGACTGCTCTATCCAAGATCAAATGGATAACCAGTAGACCACTCAGTCTCCCACAACAGAGTTGTATGTGTGTATGTCTCTTAAAAATCCTTCTATTTCAAGAGTTTTGTTTCAAGGCCTCTAATTTGTTTGAAAATTCCTTGGAACAGGCTCATGCTCCCATAGCCCTCTGTAGCACATGATTTTTGATACTGCAAATATTCAAATAGGTTAAAAATTATGTAATGAAGGCCTTGAAGCACTGCTAAATGTATATTACAAAAATATTTTGACGCGCTTGAGTAGTTTAATAAAGGGTGCATCTTGTACATTATGTTGTAAACTTTGTT